>OVAX01002301.1:0-10244 GCA_900406405.1 Lepidium africanum
ATATGGATGCAAAATTAACTATATTAAAGCTATGAAATATGCTAATATGTATACACATCACAGGGTGATGTGTAATCGTTTGATTATCGAACAAAAATAAAATGCATATTTTTTACTCGTAAAAATTTCTTGGATTTAATTCAAATGTTAGGCCAATTTACAATTAATGTTCTCTATTGCATATATGTATATTTATGTGAAAAGAATTAATATTATTAATTGCATATTTGTACGATACATGCTAAGTAAATAATAATTTATGTCAAACCCTCAAATTGGGAAGGAAAAATTTGGTCCAATATGATCTAGAAATTTTTCTTATATTGTTTTGGATATTTTTGTTAACAAAAAATATCAAAGTAACAATAATAAAGTGGGAAGGAAAATTTGGTATCGCAATAGTAAAATTTGAGGGTTTTATTAAGTAAATTGCAATAGAGAATATAAATTCTAATAATGTAATTAATATTTTCTATTGAAATTTACTTACTTAATCAAACCCTCAAATTATACTATTGCGGTGCCAAATTTTCCTTCCCATTATTAATGTATAAGACCGGTTTAGTCTAATGTAATAGGGTTGAATTGATTTGTTTGGTTCAGGTTGGTATAACCAATTATATATAAACCTCTTGTAACCCTACATTTTCAATCAATCAGAGAAAACAGAAAGTTTGGTAAACATGATTTTGGATCTTCTCTTTTTGTTAGCTGATATGGTATCAAAGTAATTCTTCTGCTCAATTCTCTGATTTTGATCTTCAATTTCGATTCTCTTGTTCTTCGGCATTCTCTATGTTAGTTAATCTGAAGCTTTTGCATCTTGATTGAAGTAGAAATGGTGAGGAGAGAGGGAAAAGATCGATCTCGAGCTCAAAGTGTTGAAGATGATGATTCCGAACTCAAAATTCATCGTTCAACTTCAATTCATGAAGATATTGTATCTCCGATGGATAATCAGCGTTTGATTCTGTAATCACGTCTAATTTCAACTTAAATCGAAACTGAATCGTTTGATAGCACTCACAGTCCTTTCTTCTTACATTCCGCTGATCATCCAGGTCTGTTGATCGTTACTACTATTCTTGATGGAACGAACTATAACAGTTGGTCTATTGCGATGAAAATAAATTTAGATGCTAAGAACAAACTGAGTTTTGTTGATGGATCTTTACCTCGTCCTTTAGAAGATGATAGATCGTTTAAAATCTGAAGTATATGTAATAGTATGGTGAAATCCTGGTTGTTGAATGTTGTTAGTAAAGAAATCTGTTTTAGAGGTTCAAAGTGAACAATCTACCATGCACATATTAGATTGAACAAGCAGTGATAAGTTTGAAACAAGGAGATCTAGATCTATCTACTTACTATACACAGAAGAAAACCTTATGGGAACAGTTAGCTAGCAACTTCAGTAAAGAAATGCAACTGTGATCATGTTAAAGAATTGATGGAAGAAGTAGAAACTAGTCGAGTTATACAGTTTCTTATAGGACTAATTGATAACTTCAACAACATTTGAGGTTAAATTCTGAATATGAAGCTGAGGCCAGGGTTAAGTGAAGTTTACAACATGCTAGATCAGGATGTGAGTCAAAGAAACGTTGAAAGAGTATCTCATTCTATGCCAATGCATTCTGCGTTTCAAACATAAATTACTCAAGATGATTCTCATCCAGTGATGTTAGCCTATGGAGGAAACCAGAAACCTAAGTGTTCTCACTGCTCCAAACTTGGTCACACTGTAGACAAATGCTACAAATTTCACGGGTATCCACCATGACATCCTCAGAATAAAAGAAAGACCTCAGGACAGAGTGGTACACTTCTTGTTGTTGCAAATGTTTCTTCAGAGAATCATGTTACTCATATTTCTGAAGCACAAGACATGATGAGCACAGACCAGATTAAGTCTCTTATCTCTTATCTGTCTTCTAAACTTCAGTCTCCTAATACTGCATCTCAGTTGGATAAATCAACTGCTTCGACTTCTAAACTGGTACCTCAAATACATCAAATTTCAGGTACCATTCTTTTTTTCTCTTGTGCTTCTTTCTACAACATGCTGTTAGCCGCTTCTATATCTCAAGGTAATGGAATGTGTCATAGTAGCTGGGTTGTAGATTTAGGAGCGAGTCATCATGTAACCCACAATAGAGACTTATACATAGACTTTAAGAGAATACCAGATACTTATGTGACATTACCAAATGGGATCATAGTTACAATAGAAGCCGTAGGAACTATTCAACTTTCTGATGCTATTTCTCTGCGACATGTGCTTTATATTCTGAATTTTCATTTCAACTTGCTAAGTGTTAGTGCCTTAACTAAGCATTTGAATGTTGATTTTCTTTTTACACCTGATGCTTGTTTCATACAAGATCGTACACGGGCGTTGACGATTGGTAAGGGTAGAGAGATTGGGAATCTTTATGTTCTAAATTTGGATGAAAGTAATTGTTTTCTTACGTCAGGTAATGCTCATATAAATTATGTTGTTAAATTTGATAGTTCTTTGTAGCATAAACGTTTAGGTCATCCATCTATGTCTCAGATTGATTTGTTGTCTAATACTCTTGGTATTTCCAAAACCAAAAAGTCTAACAAACCTTGTCATGTTTATCATTTGGCTAAACAAAAGCATTTACATTTTGTTTCTCGAAATAATATTTGCAATAAACCTTATGAGTTGATACATATTGATGTTTGGGGTCCTTTCTCTATTCCTACTATAGATGGATTTCGATATTTTTAACTGTTGTTGATGATTATAGTCGTGCTACATGGATTTTCTTGATGAAACTGAAATCTAATGTCTTGACTATTTTTCCTCAATTTGTTCAAATGGTTGAAACTCAAAATGATACAAAGGTTTGCGCTGTTAGATCTGATAATGCCAATGAATTGAAATTCATTGATCTTTTCTTAGCTAAAGGCTTATCGTAGTTGTCCTGAAACTCCGGAACAAAACTCTGTTGTAGAGGGAAAGCATTAGGATCTGTTGAATATAGCTAGAGCCTTAATGTTTCAATCGGGAATACCTTTAGAATATTGGGGCGAGTGTGTTTTAACAACTACTTTTATGATCAATAGACTACCGACTTCTACTTTGAATAATAAAACTCCTAATGAAACTCTCTTGTCCAAAGCTCCAGAATATCATCTTCTCAAGACTTTTGGTTGTTTATGTTACATATCCACTTCACCAAAGAATAGAAATAAGTTTGATCCCAGAGCTAAAGTTTGTGTTTTCATAGGATATCCTGTCAGGGTTAAAGGTTATAAGTTGCTAGATTTAGAGACACATTCCATACCTGTTTTAAGGCATGTTGTTTTCTATGAAAATATATTTTCTTTTGGGTCTTCCAATAATTAGGGAGATTCCAATAATTGCTTTCCTCATATTTTCTCTAATCCTGCTAAACCTGATGAACCATCGCCTCTAGTGCAATCATCTTCTGATGTTCCTTATCACATCGATGATACATCTTCTGTGACTCTCGCTCCTTCTGAGCCCAAGTCACGTAGACCAAAGAAATTGTCCACAAAATTGCAGGACTTTCATTGCTATAATAGTACTTCTACTTCTCATATTAAGCTCACCTCACCTTATCCAGTCGTCAATTACATTTCTTACTCAAATTTATTTGAATCTTTCAGTGCTTTCATTAACACCATCACAAAGATCCCTATACCTCAAACTATTTAGAGGCTTTGGTTGAACAGGTGTGGTGTGATTCTATGAGGCTGGAGAATTGAGCATTTCAGAGAACATGGACTTGGTCTATTTCTGAGCTTCCTGAGGGTAAGAAAGCGGTTGGTTGTAAGTGGCTTTTCACCATTAAATATAATGTTGATGGAACTATTGAGCCTTTTAAATCTAGATTGGTAGCAAAGGGATACATGCAGCAGGAGGGAATTAACTTTCTTGATACCTTTTCTCCTATTGCCAAAATGGCTACAGTCAAACTGCTACTTGCTCTTGCTCCTAAGATGAATTGGACTCTTCATCAACTTGACATCTCCAATGTTTTCCTCAATAATGATTTGGAGGAGGAAATTTTTATGAAATTACCACCAGGATATGCTGAGCTTCAGGGGGAATCTATACCAAAGAATGCTATTTGCAGAATTCATAAATCAATTTATGGCCTTAAACAGGCTTCCAGACAATGGTTCCTAAAGTTTTCCACTACATTTCTCAGTTTGGGGTTCTCAAAATGCCATGGAGATCACACGCTTTTTGTGAAAGAATCTTTCAGTGTCTATGTTGACGACATCTTAATTGCAAGTACTAATGATGCTGCAGCTACTGTATTGAAGGTTCAACTTGGATCTACTTTCAAACTTCGTGATCTTGGTGAGCCTAAATATTTCCTTGGCCACAAGATAGTAAAATCTGCATCTGGGATTCCTTTAAGTCAGAGGAAGTATGTTTTGGATTGTTGTCATCTACAGGTTTTACTGATTGCAAACTTTCAGCTGTTCCTATGGAACCAAATCTAAAACTCTCTAAAGATGATGGTCCTCTATTTGAAGATATCAAATACTATAGAAAATTAGTGGGAAAACTTCAGTATCTGACAATCACGAGACCAGACATCTCTTTTGCAGTTTCCAAATTGGTACAATACTCTTCTGCTCCACGCGATCCTCATGTACAAGCCTTACACAAGGTGTTACGCTATCTCAAAGGATCTATTAGACATGGTTTATTTTACTCCTCTGTAAAGAGTTTTAATGTTCGTGGATACTATGATTCGGATTGGGGAGCTTGTCCCGATTCCCGTCGTTCTGTTTCAGGCTATGCTATGTTTGTTGGCAACTCTCTTATTTCTTGGAAATCCAAGAAACAAGATACAGTCTCTCTCAATTCTGCAGAAGCAAAGTACAGATCCATGTATGTTGCCACAAATGAGTTAATCTGGCTCACTTCTTTGCTTCGAGAAATGCACATACCTTTTGAATTCTCTGCTTATCTCTATTGTGATAATACTGCAGCATTGCATATTGCTAGTAACCCAGTATTTCATGAGCGTACAAAGCATATCGAAATGGAATGTCATAAGGTGAGAGAGAAGATTGAAGAGGGTATGCTCAAGACAATGTATGTTAGAACTACATATCAGTTAGCTGATGTTCTAACTAAGGCTTTATATCCAGCTCTTTTTCGAGATAACATAGCCAAGATGGGCTTGCATAATATATATGCAGTCTCATCTTGAAAGTGAATATTAATGTATAGGACCGGTTTAATCTAATGTAATTGGGTTCGATTGATTTGTTTGGTTCAGGTTGGTATAATCAATTGTATATAACCCTCTTGTAACCATACATTTTCAATCAATTAGAGAAAACAAAAAGCTTGGTAAACATAATTTTGGATCTTCTCTTTCTGGTAGCTGATACCCACTTTATTATTGTTACTAGGATATTTTTATTAACAAAAATATCCTAAACGATATAAGAAAAGTTCTGGACCATATTGGTTCCGGAAAGATACGCACAATGGCTGCGTCGTTAGCCTCTCTTTCCTCCGCAGCTAAAGCCGGAGCAGCACCGTCACTCTTCAGCCGCCAAACCAGCCAACACCATCCTCCTTCGCGCCTTCTACCTTTCGTGTCCTCTGTACGTTCTAATCATTTTGTCTGTCCATTTTCAGTCAGAATTTGAACCACTTAGATTCTTAACCATTGATTCATTAAGATAAGATTTTCATTTTTTAGATCAGAAACCATATCACAACAAGACGAAGGTCTCTGAAGAACATTTTGGCGGTCCAGAGCTCTGACGGCGCCGTTAACGTCGATGACTACGAAGATGAAACGTGTGAGTTAGTTAATGGAACCGAACTGTCAGTTGACGGCGTTGAAGCTTACTTATTAACGGCGGTTAAGAACAATAACGGAACTGGATTACTTCTACTCACTGATGTCTTTGGCTTTCAAGATTCAGCCACACGTGATTTCGCTTATCGAGTCGCTTGCAATGGTTACAAGTATCCATCTTCTTCATTTTCTTCTATCTTTCTTTATAATTCAAATAATTCTAATTGCAAATTTTTTTCCTTTTTGAGATAGTGTCCTTGTTCCGGATCTATTCCGTGGAAATCCATGGTCTAAAAACCGACCAGACTCCGAATACGAGGAATGGAGAATAGCACAAGACGCTAACCGTATCAGACAAGACACAACTAGTTTGACTAAATGGATGGTTGAGGAATTCGCAGCAGCTGGAATCTCAAAGAAGTTAGGAGTGATGGGATTCTGTTTTGGTGGTGGACGTGTGGTTGATGTTTTAGCTAACGACGTGAATGGTTACTTTAGTACTGGAGTTTCGTTCTATGGAACGAGAATAGACTCAGGGATTGCTAAAGATGTGAAAGTGCCGGTTTTGTTTATTGCTGGAGATAGAGACCCTCTTTGTCAGGTGGAAGGTTTGTATGGAATTGAGGAGAAGGTTGGTGAAGGGTCAAAGGTTGTGATATATGAAGGAAGAGGTCATGGATTTGTTCATCGGCCGGAGACGCCTGAAGATGATAGAGATGCGGAAGAAGCGTTTGCTCTTATGAGGAATTGGTTACATGATCATTTGATTTGAAATCAATTATTTTTGTTTATTTTTCTACATATTTAAGTTACAATAAAACTCGGATTCTTGTTTATATCCAAATAAAAATGATTAATTGAGGTAGATTCCTTGATCATATACCTCATCAAATACTTGTTATTAGAGAGGGTAGCAAATTTAATGAACTTGCTTGATAATGGGACCATGATTGTGTGATTACAAATGAGAGTTTAGTATTTGCATATTCTTAGTTAGTGATTGAGAGAATATAAGTCAATGTTGTTCCGTCATGATAGATATATAAATTAGGCATGGGATTAAAAATCAAACTGATTGTCCAAATCGAATCGAGATTTGGACAAATCGGTTCGGTTATGAGTGTAATTCGGTTCAATTGGCAAGATATGTGAGGAAAATTCAGTTATGTCTTCAGGTCAGTTCCGTTGAGTTAATCGAACGAGTAACCATTAACAGAAATTGAAATTGAATTATACCACCTTCTAAACCTAATCTTGCCTAAATATGAATGCATCTTTCTATTCTCTTCCTTTCTTTCTTCTTCTTCCTTCTTCTTCTTTCTTTTTATTCTTAACTCATCTGAAAAATCAGTTATAATAATTTTAGTTATTTAAAAATGCAAAGCTTAGTATGAAGAAATATTGTTTTAAATTTAGATTTGATTTAGGTTTTTGTAAAAAAAAAATATAGTGTGAGTAAAATAGAGAGTGATAGAAATTAAAAAGCAAAAAACGTGAATAATAAAATGGTAAAAATGGAATATATGTCATATGTGCTAAATATGTAGAATATTATAATTTTCACTATTATATAGTTAATCATTTTATATATTAAAGTGGGAGACACTTTCATTTAGAGCATGTTATAAACTTTAGGATAAAAATTAACATATAGTTTGTAACAACCCTTAAAAATAGGTTTAAAATAGGTTTTGTTACAAATTTTTATACAAAAATTCAAAATTAATAAAAATTTAATGGAAAATTTCTAAAAAAAACTAATTTAATATATCGGTTAAAAATTCAGTTATTGACTCAGTTCCGGTATAGGTTTGGATTCGATTTTCAGGATACATAGACGTAGGATACATTTTGTTGTTTCTCGGGTTTGGTTCATTTAAACCGGAAGATACTTTCATTTTGGACGTGTTATAAACCATAACATAAAATTAAACTAAGATTTATAACAACTCTTATAAATAGGATTAAGGTAGGTTTTGTTAAGGATTTTTATACAAAAAATCAAAATTAATAAAGATTTAATGGAAAAAACTTAAAAAAACTAATTTAATATATCGGTTAAAACTTCAATTATTAATTTAGTTCCGGTATAGGTTTAGATTCGATTTTCCGGATACATAGATTTAGGACACATTCTGTTATTTTCTCGCGTTCGGTTCATCTAATTCACTATTTTGGTTATTTTAGTTTGAGACTTATTCAAATATTTTTATTTTTCAGATAGAGTTTGGTTCGGTATAAATCGATTTCAGATTCTGGTATTTTATAGAAAAATTCAAAATTTTAAAAATCTAATAGAAAAACTCTAAAAAGCTAGAATCTAGATCTTGATTTGGTTCAGCTTTGAGTTCGAGTTTGGTTTTTTGGATACATAGATTATTTGAGTATTTTTTCAGCTTCGGTTCTTCTAATTTGGATCATTTTGGTTCGGCTTTTTGGCCTCTAAAAAAAATCTTAAAACATTTAATATATCAACACAGCTCTAACAAGTATAACGCGGGTCTAACAAATATAACGCGAGTATAATCCTAATTTAGGGTTATTTTTACCTATTACTCTAATAAAAAAGTATATGAATTTTGGTAAACAGATTTATGACAAAATATAAATAAAATTAAAAGCTCCACTACTTTCATTTTCCGTCCACAAAAAAGGTGGGCCTTGATTGACCAAACTGATATTAGTACTCTTATCCTCTTTCTGTTCAAATTTCATTGCAACAAATGATAAACACATAATTTACGAAATTCTGTAACAATTTTTGCTAGTGAGAACTAGATTTTTGAATTTGAACCTTGATTAATGGCGACGATGATATCGGAAAAAACAATTCAGCATACTGAGAATGAAGATTTAATTCACAGGAAGAGACAAACAATACAGTAAAAATTCCGATTGATCGGAGATTTTCTAGTATATAACAAATCAACATTGTTTTGCCTATCTACCTAAAGATTCAAATCTAATTGAAAAAAACAAAATTACGAAAGAAGAGAAACTCTAATTTGATCGGAATCGAGATAGCGATCACGATCTTGCTCTTCTTCACCGCAATCGTAAACAGATCTAACCAAAATCAACTGATCTTCTAAGTATCTCTGAAGCAATCCAGCTTCTTCCGGTTCAAATTCGCCGCAACTACATCCTTCCTCACATCTTCGAAGCCGCAAATCATCTTCAGAAGAGACGGATTTAGCAAACCAAGGATGACGATTACGGAGACGGCTAAAGATCTCGGCGGCGCAAAGAATAGGGATTGAAGCGCAGAGGATAGGGATTAGTAAAGGAGAACAAAGGATGAAGAAAAAGAAGCGGCTCCGTCGCGTGCGAAGAAAAAAGACGTTGGTCAGCATAATGACGACGGCGATTGGATAGTCATGGCCGGATTTTTGGGAGTAGAAGAGGTCGTGTGGTGTCACAAGTGATGAGATATACAGAGAAGACTAGGCACATGACTTTTTTTGCTTTTCGTTTTTTAAAGAAAAAGAGTTTTTACATATTTGACTTTTTTATATACTTGCAACTTCATTTTCTCATGTGACTAGTTTTACTCTTTTTTCTTTTTATGCAAAAATTAATAGTGTAAAATAACTAGGTTAGATTTTTATCTTCACTTGTCGATGAACTTAGAGTCCAAACTCTATCAGAACTTAGAATCCAAATTCACCATCTCCTCTGTATTTTTCTTGTTGCTAATCTTACCTGAATGCGTTGGTTATTAGTGCTGAGTTCGTAGATGAATAAGGCTTGTTTGGATTGAGGATTAAACATTCGAATATGCATCTGAGTGTTGTTCCACAGGCCATCAAGATAAGCACTACCTATATATTCTTTAGACAAATTGATTATGGTTTTAATTAATCATCATGATACTCCAATATTCCATGTCTTTTTATAGATTTCTTGTTCTGTTGTCTTAGAAAATATTCTCAAATAGTTTTTAGGTCATTTCCATTCTACTATCAAGAAATCGGGCTAAAAATTTTATACTGTCCAATTTTCATTTTTTACTTTAATGGAACGGTAAATTTTGTATTAAATAGTATGATTCATTTTTTTGCTATTGTGTTTACTTTTGGACTCATGCTCCTCTCTTAACTAATTTTTTCCAGCATCCTCTTCAACTAATTGAGTTGACAGATGCTAGCTAGGAAAAATGACCTATTTTTTAATGAACTTTTTACTGCGGTGTCGATTTTTTAATGAAAATTTGAATCCATCTTAAATCTCAATTTGTTAGTTAAAATTAAAACTAATTTACAAAACAAACTTTTGTTGTTCTAAATTTTATAAATTAAAAATTTACAAAATTACTTTTTGTTGTTGTAAAGTCGATGTAAACTATAACGTTGTAACGACGTCGTAATGTTACGACGTCGTTACAACGAACTTTAATCCTTTGTTTGCCAAGGT
>OVAX01002301.1:10274-31108 GCA_900406405.1 Lepidium africanum
AACGTCGTAACATTACGACGTCGTTACGACGAACTCTAATCCCATATAAGCCAAGCGATTTCACCATTTCCCTTGCCATTTCCTCCCTTCTACTTCTCTCTCTAAGGTATGTTTCTCTAACCTTTCTCTAGTTTTTTTTTTCGGTATTAGGATAGGTGGAATTTAGTAATTAGGATGGCATTTAGTAATTAGGATGACATTTAGTAATTAGGATGAAATCTAGATTTTAGAATGTAATTAAGAATTTCCGTGTTTGATGTTTTGGTTGCGGGCAATCCCCATCAGATGGAGGCATTGGAGCGTAGACGTCAGGAACTCGGGACGAGCTTGGGAGCGATAAGGAAGTCGATTTAAACCAAAGACTGGATGAGGAGCAAGAAGCCCGTAGTGTGGATTTCATTGAAGAAATTTTATGACGATAAATATTTGTATCTTTAATACTTTTGTAAATACTTTTAAAATATTTTATAAATATTTTAAAAATCAAATTTAAATTTTTAACATTTTCAAATTTTTTTAATTAATTATATTTTTAATTAAAAAAATTGAATTATCCAATTAGTCCCTAATTACTCATAAATGATATTCGTCTCGAATTTGTTGTAAATATGTGTCGTCCCTAGTTCGTTGTAAAAATTGTCGTCCCAAATTCGTTGTTAAGCTTAGCGTTGTAAATTTGTTGTAAAAGTTATCGTCCCAAAATCGTTGTTAAACTTGGCGTTGTAAATTTGTTGTAAATTTTACAACGAATTTACAACGTTTCTCTCTCCTCGCAACATTACAACGCTTTTACGACGTTTTGTTTACGACGAATTGACAACGACTTTTTTGTCCCTAAAAAGATGGTTGGCCTTGGTCCAGAACCTTCTAGTTAATAATAAAAAAAAAACATCTTGAATGCAAAGCCTTATACTTCTTTCACTGTTATTTTCGAATGATCTCCTAATCTTACTGTTCAATTAAACCATGCTTCCAATTTTCTGAGTGAATGCGAGTCACCACACATGTAATTACTACATCCCAATCGAGGAATCTCGTTTTGTTAGTCTTCAGATTTGATATATAATATGCCATCAAATTTTTTTTTCTATTTCTTCAATATCTCCATAATATGCTTTCTCAAGATCTGGGCATTCATACTGAAAGCGTCCAAGTTTATGAATCATAACACTATGATAACCAATTTCAATATATATTACATAAAAGTTAGATAAAATATTAAAATTGGGCGAATACTTTGTATAAAACGTTATTATAAAATGATTAGAATTGCTCTTATAAAGTTTCATTAATGAACATTTTAATTTAAACAAATTTTAAAGGAAGATTTTCAGAGTTTCATTTATCTTGGAGGCTCCAAGTAAAAGCTCGGAATAATTGTTCTCGGGCCTCGGAAGGTGAAAACACGCGCTACAATTGCGGCTGCGCCAGTAATAAATGACGCAATATTTATTGTAAAAAATAAAAGGAAAATAAAGGAGCAAACAGTGACGTAAAATCAAGGATTGTTTCAATGTAATGGGCCGCACGGAATCTAAAACTTATCCACCGTAGATGTTAGTCAAAGTCAACAACTTATCTGAATCCAACGTTGAGGTTTATGTATCCGTGTAAAATAAGCGCACGGTAGGTTTCTTTTTCCTTTTTCGCAAAATATAAATAATTTTAAATAATGTTTGATTAAATATTTTAGTGAAAGACAATCGGAGAACAATCTGGTCTGCTGCTGAATTTAATAAAAGAATAACAATTTTTAAAAAAATTTAACAGAGAGAAAAAGAAAATACGAAAGAGACCAGACCTTTTGTGGCTTTGTCTAATTGTCTCCACTGAAAAAATACGCGATAAAAAAGCAGAAATTCAATACACCGACTGAGGCATTTTCCGGTGAAAATCCGATGCAATCCAGTCATATAGGCGGCGGAAGCAGCGGTGGTGGTGGAGGAGGAGGAGAAGGAGAGCTAAGTCGAAGTGGTTTATCTCGGATCTGTTCAGCTCCAGCGACTTGGATTGAAACCTTACTAGACGAAGATGAAGAAGATGGTTTAAAACCTAATCTTTGTTTAACTGAGCTTTTGACTGGTAACTCAGCTGGAATAACGAGTCGTGACTCGTTCGAGTTCCCGAGTTCTGTTGAGCAAGGATTGTATAATCACCAAGGTGGATTTCATCGTCAGAATAGTGTTCCGGCGAATTTTCTCAGTGGTCCTGGAACTGGGACTGATGGGTATTTCTCTAATTTTGGGATTCCGGCGAATTACGACTATTTATCGCCAAACGTTGACATTTCTCCGACAAAACGGTCGAGAGATATGGAAGCACAGTTCTCTTCTCAACTGGTAAGAATCTTTTCTATAAATTCAAGTCTTTGTTCAGATTAAAACCAACTTTATTGAACCAACACTTTTTCACATTCTTTATTGTCAAGTTGTGTGGAATTTATGGTCAAAATGCTGAGTTCAGGCTCTGACTTGAGTTCTTCTCTTAGTGATTTTGGTACATTCATTTTTTTAATTGGTCTTTGAAATCTTCATTAATGTAGACAATAAACATGTAAACGAGCACTCTTGTCTATTTTGACAACTTGCATTTGCTTTGAAACATAACCCAGCAAGTTGCAGCTTTTTCTATTGTTTTTTCTGTTCCTGTGAAGTGAACCCTGCACTTAAAACTTGTATAAGTACACATTAATCACTATACAAATTCCATTGTTGATGTGGATCAGCTACTTGGCTTTAACTATGTATTAATTTCATATATTCGAGGCGTTCATATCTGAAGATCGTGTAACTCGAATGGTTTCTGAATAGTCAAGTGCATATTTGATACTTTATTTGTCATTTTTGTTCTGCTAATAGAAAGAAGAGCAAATGAGTGGTGGTGTATCAGGAATGGTGGATATGAACATGGATAAGCTTCTTGAGGACTCAGTTCCTTGTAGGGTTCGAGCTAAACGTGGCTGTGCAACTCATCCTCGTAGCATTGCAGAGCGGGTATCTACTTATTAATTTGATGCATTGTGGTCATTGTTTCTATACTCTAGTTATATTGTTAATCTTTTGCTCGATATATTCTATTAGGTGAGGAGAACGCGAATAAGTGATCGGATCAGGAGGCTGCAAGAACTTGTTCCTAACATGGATAAGGTACATTTATCTTAAAGCACAGATTATTGATTTCCAATTTTGTAAGTATTGTACAAAGTTAGTCTAAGATTATATATGCTTAAAGCTTAAGGTAAAGAGTTAGTGCTCTTAGTAAGCTTAGCCGTAAAGGAATTTAGATCTTAACTGTTGGTGATTGTGAAGCCAGTAAGGGACTTTACAGCTACGTACTCCTTAATGCATGAACTATGGTTCTACCCTTTTAATCGAAGATTATGAGCCTTTTTATAATGCTGTGATTTGGATTTTGTTTGTTTTCATTTATTGCAGCAAACCAACACTGCAGACATGTTGGAAGAAGCTGTGGAGTACGTGAAGACTCTTCAAAGCCAGATTCAGGTTGATCTACATACATATAATACAATATAAAATGAGGCAAATGTTTCAATAACAAGCTATAAAATATACAAATTCATTAGTAACTTAAATCCTTATAAGAAATATCAAGATTTACATTGTGTTTCCTTTTTTGATGAATTCAGGAGTTGACAGAGCAACAGAGGAGGTGCAGATGCAAACCTAAAGAAGAACAATAATGTTTCCTTTAGGATTGATATATATATATATATATATGTATTTATTTTTTAAATCTATAAATGGTGGTGATGATGATCTGTTCGAAAATTCGAAACATAATCCTATGTTGGAACTAGAAAAAATAGAATATTTAATGTATGAATTTTAGCTGTAAAATTTTTGTACAATAAGGAGAAAAGTTTTAAAGAATCAATAAAAAGATGATGCTCTTAATATACGTGTAGAAATAATTAGTTTTTTTTTTGTCTTATTGTTGTATGTATTATTTTCTGCTTATTACATTATTGAAATCTTGAAACTTAATAGGAAAAGAAAGAAAAAGAAAGTGGAATTGACTTGTTTTTCTGTGACAAAAATAAGTCCACTAAAAGCAAAATTATGAACGAATAAAAGAATATTCGGAGAGAGCTAAATATTGTGACCATTGGCAACCATTCCAAAAATTGGCATGTGCTAGTAGTAGCCATGTGCATCAAACACTAGAGATCTAATAATTTACATAGTTTTAACGAAAGTATTTGATTTATTATCAACGATAATTTATAGCCTTGAGCACGAGACTACTGATGGTCTCACATATAGGATAGTTGAGTCGTTGACGTATGAATTCCTAGAGAGGTAAACTTATTTATACTCAACTAAATTGGATTCTTCATGTATGAATCCGAGAGGCATACTACAAGTAATTACTATTAATCAAGCGATTAAAGAAGCGTATAAAAGTTGGGAATGAGGAAGATAGTGGCCATGCTGCAATCATCAACTAAAGTCTGTTCAGAGGAATCCTAAGACTGTGTTGGTGAGGAGTTTTAGTCTTTGTCCTGTCCACATGAGATATCACTTGCGGCATTGTCATCCCCACCGACACTATGATCTCTGTCCCATCAAAACAATTTACTTAGAATCTCATCTTTTAGAAGCAGATGAAGATGAAGCGTAAAGAAATTAAGACTAACCTATGCCTTCTCGGATTGATAAATTTGGCCTTATGATTTCTTCGCTACTCACCAGAAATATATCTCCTATGTACAGATGATTCGTTGGTACATACACGCTACACAACTCTTCGTCTCCATGCTCTGTCTGTTATCAAGAAAACATCATACTATATCAATGGCGTTCCTCAGAGTAGCTTACTTGTGGCTATTACCAGTTTTTGTTGCTCACTAACTGACCTGAAGTGTCACAGATGATGTGATAAATCCAAATGCGTATTCACCAATACGAGGGTGACGGATGATTGCCACCTCTTTAAAAGCAGTAGTGTTTTGGTCTGAGATCAAAAATCAAAGGTTATTTCCGGAAAAGGCAGAGTAAATAGAAGCATACACATATTTACTTGCCTATTTTAATATTGTCTGCAACTACAAAAATATGCTTGGAGATAACTGGCCGAATTGACCATAAATATTTGGATTTGAAAGAAATCTAAACAGTGAACTATAGGAAATAGCAACTAGATGTTCAAATCATGGAACCTTACCCGGAGATATCGCAGTGCTAATTTGTTTAGAAGCTGAATATATGTGCTTCACAAAGGGCATTCGCCTTATAAACTGCTCCCCAACCCAGAAAACTGTAGATCCCAGCCATGACGAAGCAAATATCCCAACAAAGAAAGTAAAAAGTACAGATGTAATGAACCCAAGTCCTGAAACATACAAAAGTAAATCAGAAGACATTTCTTATCTGATATTCAAACTCTTGGTACTTAAAGAGACGTTCAAAAGAATGATGAGATGACATCGAAACACAACGAGTTTAAAGCTCCAAAACATACCATTGATCAGCTAGCGTTACCATAAAAAGATAGTAAGAAGTTCAATGCATACAGCATCAGCAAGGTGGAATGATATATAGATAGCTTACAGTCTTACCAAAAATGTCAACACCAAGGTTCTCGTAAATTGGACTAAAGAAACCATCGACAAACTGTATGAACCACCAAGTGATGAGGAATGTAACAGCTACAGGAAAGAGGACAACACTACCACACACAACCAAAATAAGACACTGTTAAACTCAGAGCAGAGGAGATGTAAATCAGTTGAGTATTGAAACAGAATTAGTGGTAATGAGTGAATTACAATCCAGTCATAAACTTCTTAGAAACCCAACTCTGCAGAACTGCATAACAAGCCTGTTCAAATGCAAAAACAAAAGAGAATACATGTAAACATCTATGATATAAATCGAATTAAACACAGTTAGATTCAACCTCAAATGCTTAGATCATTAAAACTTGTCAAGTTTCCAAATTGAAATGGCACAATGAATGATCAGAGTGATCTTTCACTAAACCAGAACTCTTAACAAATTTTCAACGAATTGACAAAAGTGACTGTTAGATTATCAAAGAAATGTCAATTTGACTACCAAAATTAGTTAATTAATTCCCAAATTTCAAATCGACACTCATTATTTCGCTACGATCTTAACATTCTTCCACTTTAATTTCAAAATTCCAGAGCAGCAAATTCGAAGTTGATTGTTATAAAAATTCTTTCACAATTATCCTACTCAAACGCGAAAACTTAGCAACGAGTAAGCAAGAAAATGAAAAACACTTCAACTCAGAAATAACATTGACTGAAATAAAATCAACGGAGGTTTCGGAAGAAGCTAAACCTTGCGGGTAGAAGAATTAGGAGAGTTAGGAGGAGACTTAGGAGCATCTTCGGGGTCTTGGTGAGGAGTGAGACCTTGACTAAGAGAACTCGTCGTAGCTTCCTTGTCTTCCGCCATCGCTCGGTTGAAATTGGCTCGTCTGGTTTTGGTCGGACCAGATCCCCGATTATTTTGACCTTAGAGGATCTTTTGGGTCTACCTTTAAGTAAGCTATACTCGTTCCATTGCTTTGCACCGCAACAAACCAAAAATCAAAGTATTTTTTTTTTCCTTTTATTACTAAACTAGGATTATACCCACACTTAGAGTGTGGGTTATTATTGTTATTCTTATAATCATATTTTATATGATTGGTTTAAGTTGTTTATGATGGATTTGGCATATTTAAACTATATACATATTCAATTTAGAGCTAATTTAGCTAATATACACATAGAAATCCAAAACATATAAACTATACATTTCATTTTTAAAATTTAATAACTAATTGTAGGCGAAGGTGATAAATGACAGAAATGACCTTGGCCGAAATAGTGATGTTTGGTTTTCAACAAAACCTGGCCCACATGTGCATTTAATGATCGATGAAGTATACTAAAAGAAAGTTTATGCAATTGTGTTAATGATGCACATATAAGACCCATCATATGTATGAGACATGATGTATGAGACAATGATACAAGTAAATATATAGCTAGATAATAATAAGGTGGATTTCATAACATATGGGTAGAAGTACTAAACACACATAAGTTAGCGTGAGAAAACGTTTAGCTTGTATGGGACAATGTTACATGTAAATATATAGTAAGATGATAATAAGTTTAATTTCATAAAACATGGGTATAATTACTAAAAACACATAAGTCAGCGTTTATGGGGCGTGTTAGGAGGCAAGGCAAAACAAAATAGTTTAGAACTCATTTATAAAGGAACCGGCTACACCACATGTGAGCAAACATAGAATAATTCTCTTATACATTAAAAGAAGAATTAGCGAGTACGGGTAAATTAGCAGGCAATATACAACACAGAGGAGCTTAGTATGTTACAAACAAGAAAGCGCTTAGCGTGTATGGATGGATTATGAATAGGGTAAATATCTAGTTAGAGACTAATAAGATTGATTGCATATTTGAAGAAGTTAACGGCTACAATATGACAATTGGAGTTAGCGGCTATATACAGAAGTTAGTGTCTATACACAGAAGTTAGCGGCTACATGACTTGTTATCAGCTACACACGGAAGTTAATGGATACAATATGGAAGTAGTAAGAATATATTTAAAGACTACATATGGGGACTTACCCAACTGATACAAGGTTAATTATACCAATTTAACCTCTCGTGCGTATCGTATCGATGTAGCACTTAAGGATCGAATCCACAAGGACCAATGGTTACATTATCAATCTTTAGACAAAACTAGAACTAAGATGAAACAAATAAAGATGGAAACTAAACAAACTATAAAAGATATGAAAACTAATAACTTAAGACACCAAGTTCAGGGAATTCATCAAGAAATCAGGGAATTCGAACAAAAGAAACTATTCAGGACATTCATTCAAGCAATTCTCGACTTAGACATAGATTTCTAGCAAACCCACTGTCGTGGTACCTACTACTATGTTTACCAACCTGGTGCTCCTAACTGTCGTTGGTCCTAGATGCAAATACGCATTATCGATTGGGTCTAACTATCCACAATCAACCTTAACATCAACTTTCGTGGTTAAGGATTGATTCCTCACCTAAGAAAGATCTAATTCCTAACAATCTTTTGGAATGTTAAGCAATCTGAGTTCATAGGCTAGTTAGCTACTCTAACCTAAGCATTAAACACAACAATATATGGAGAACACACAAGGTAAAACCCTATTTGTTCCTAATTCATTGAATTCCGAAATCCCTAGAAATCCCTAAACCTGATAAANTAAATCCATAAAAATCCCTAAAATTGATAAGAAACTACTCAGACATGATGGAATAGAAGCAAACAAAAAAGAAGAAGAATATAAACATAATATCATAAACTGAAATTAAAAGCAAATAGGGTTCATAAATCTTCTCCAATGGTGTTTTGGAGGATAGAGATCTTCTCCCTCAAAGGTTACAAGAGTGGCTGCTGAAATAAATGATAGGATTGCCTAAAAGTTCTTAGAAACCTATTTAAATAGGCTAAAAACACGTCTGGTACAAAATAAGGAAAATCTGGTTATCTGTTCGCAGTATCGATGATCGATCGATCAAAGGGTTGATCGGTCGATCAAGAGGTAGAATGGTCGATCATAATCATGGCAGGTCGATCATCAGGTCTAGCAGCAGTTTCTCAGGATACTTGATCGATCGATCAAGGAATTGTCGATCGCGTTTGTTCTCGGCCAGAATGACATAGCTTCGGTAAAATCGTCATATCTTCATAACCGCTGGTCCGATTGCCCTCAAACCACCTCCAAATAAAAGCTAACTCACGTGGCTATCTTTTATCCAAGTTTCAGCTCGATCCAACGGTGGTAAGTCTTTAAAAAGAAGCCAAACTTCTGATGCTTACGCAGGATTCTGCATCTCCTTATTCTCGTTTTCACTCAAAACACCTCATCTTCTCCTAATTTGTCCTATGACCTGAAAAGACTCCAAAACAGACTAAAAGACTCTAAAACACATACTTTGACTCAATAAAACCATGGAAAACAAGGATTAAAAACCGATAAAAACGTAGTATATCACCAACACATATTATGTAACACAAAATCAAAATTAGCAGGCAATCAATAAGCGCCAGATAAGAACAAATTTAGCGGAGACAGCGAGTAACTTTGTAGTATTAAATCACTTACCATAGACAGCGAGTAAATTTGTAGCGTTAAATCGCTAACAGTAGATGTAGTACCCGGTAATATAGTTTGTATATTGAAAGCATATTTAGTATCAATTAATATAAAATATACATGATAATTCATTTATTACCTGGTAATTTCCATGTTAGCAGGTAAAATATATAGTGTACATATGGTGTAGGACCTCATTTAGTATCTGTTATCAAATATGTTACCGGGTAACATAACTTGTAAACGGTAATAAATATATTACCAGGTAAAAACCTTATTTAGTATGTATTAACAAATATTACCAGGTAAAAACTATTGTAACAGTATATATTACCGGGTAAAAACTATTGAGAGATTTGATGTGAAAATATCAAATCCGGATGTTTAAATATTTTGGATGTTAGCAAACAAAAATAAAAGTAACGTCTAAATATATCAGTTAAAAAAAACTTCCATTAGCCGCTACACAGCCACATGCCGTTTACAAAAAAAGCAAAGGCATAGATTGAAACCAATTTTAATCAATGTGAACTAATTAAAAACAAAAGTTTCGATTCGTATAAGGAAAAGAGAGGAAAAAGCATGAGAGATGGAAAAGACACTTATATTAGCTCTATAGGGGCAAATATATCCATAATTTTGTACAAGATCCTATAATTCTAAGGGATAGTAGATACTTAATTAACAAAAGTTTTGTGTATATTGGTTGCAATTTTTCTTCAATTTATTAGATAAGCAGTGTATATTTTCGAAGAAAAATATTTTGGTCGACATAAATATGTAGTTAGAGTTGAATAAGTTGTAGTCTTCTGGTCATATTTGAATTTTAATTTATACTTTCTTGTTTTCTGTAATGATAGATTGTTCGAATAATATTAATGTAATTCATTTGATTTTCTTTGAAGTTATTGTATTTGATAGAATAGGCTATTGTGAAAAAAGAACTGTGTAGTAATTTATTTCTAAAAAAAATGATATATTAAGGGTTTGATTGTTAAACACAGTGTGGTATGTATTCTCCTACGTGGCATGTTTTTCAAACTAATGTTACCAATATTAAATGCGGTGCGTTTTTTTAAAAAAATTTTGAGAACACATGAATTCTTTTTTTTGTAGCAAAATAGTAAATCTGCGTTTTCCAGCTAATGTGGTGTAGAATTTTAAAATCCGCTTTTAATTGTTATTAACACTCTATATTTATTTGTTTCATTTATTCCTTTAAGAATTTCATTAATATTTTCTCTCTTAAATTATAATAAATATTAAATTAATATTAATTTTTTTTCTCCTTCATTTGTTTCGTATCACTCTCCATAATATATAGAGATAATTTAACTTCAAAATTTTATCTCTTATTTTCCCAAGAACTGTAATTACTTACAATTTAAATATATAATTTAGTTATCAATAATACAATAATGCTCGTTTTCTTCTTATTTTAAAAAATGATTTCTTTATCACTAAATACATAATTTTATATGAAAGACGTTTTAAATAATTAATAAACTATTATTACTAAGTTATATTTATAAAATTATTTACCAAAAGCTATAACGCTTATATCTCGTTTTTCAACTAAACCATAGTTGTACTGTATTTGTCAAGAACCGTATTTATACTATCAAAACTGTCAGTTAACAATCAAATCCGAAATATGTACATGGTTGAAAAAGAAGTAGAGAATATATACCACCAAAACTGTCAGTTAAGAATCAAATCCTAAGTATGTACATGGTTAAAAAAGAAGTCAAAAAAATAGACTACAATTTACATATTTATTATTCTTGTAAATTAGTATGGAGCAAAAAAGAGAACTTTTGAACATTTATTTTTATTTATTAGTAATTTGTATTAGAAGTGGCAAAAAAATAAAAATAAAAGTACTTCGGATAATGTTCACGTATAGCAACAATATAATATGAATATATGATTCTCATTAATTATTTCGGCTAATGAATTTTTATATCTGTTTATTTATACATTATCTACATTATCCAATTATCTACATTATCCAACCCGATTAATAGGCATATCTTCGTTTATAATTTATCAAATGATACATCTTAAATATTTTTACCCAAATTGCATATCTGATGTTAATAATGTGTTTTTTAAATAAAGATATTTTGTACCAAGATGAGCACCTAACGAATAAAATGCTGGAACACATATATTTGTTGCTAATGTTTTCTTTTCCTAACTATTAACTTGAACACATTTTTTTTCTTTTGATTAATAGTCCTCTAATGACCATTTATTTGACAAACCCGTTGGTTGAAATCAAACTTGCATATATAGCACCATGTGTAGATGACAACGTCAATTTTCTACCTTGTTAAACGAATATTATTTTATTGAACCATTACTTATCTTTGATTATGCTGTGTATAGTTATTCATTATATATGATCTAGCAAAATGAACCAAACCCCCCTAGCTTTTTTGCCTTCTCCACTCTTTATGTTCTTCTCTACTTCTGCTTCTTCCTGCTTTCTCTAACCATCTCCTACATCCAAAGGGCATAACATTACAAAATTTTCATGTTGATAGAAAAACGTAGTGCTGGAAATATAAACCGAACTGATTTGTCTGAACCAATCCGATCCGAAATTTGGACAAATCAGTTCAGGTATTTAATTGTAAATCGGGTAATTCGGATAGATTTGGTAATTAATTTCGGTTACCTGTTCGGGTTGGTCGGTTAACAGTAACCGAACGGTTACCCGAAATTAATTACCAAATGTAATTTCTAAACCTAAAGCCTTTACTCGGTCTAGTCTTTGTTTTATTCTCTTGAATGGCGGTGACTTTCATACGAGGAGATCTTCTTCTTCTTCTCACTCATTCACTCAGTCCAAAAGACCAGAACTGTAATTTTGTAGAGATTGTCTCATTCACTCATTATTCTGTTTCGTCCTTAAAATTGTTTGGAATTGAGTTTTAATAGAAATAGAAGTATTTGGATATTTGATAATTGATAGTACTAGAAACATTTGATAGAGTTAGAACGATTTGACATTTGATTATAATCTATAGCATTTGCATTATGATTGAATTTGTTAATGTCTAAATTGATTGTGATTAATTTTAAGTGTTCTTGGCTGAGAAATTTAGAAGTTTAATTGACTGTGATTGGAAGCTTAATTGACTGTGTTTGCATTAGAAGATTAATATGAACTTATTTGTTGTTAGAACTGAATGGTGTAGTTTAAGAAGCTAAATTGACTGTGTTCAATGATTGTGATTGCATTAGAAGCTTAATTGACTGTGTTTAATGAACTGAATGGTGTAGTTTAAGAAGCTAAATTGTGTAGTTCGTGTCTGTTATTTGTCATTGGTCATCTAATTAAACTGATAGAATTAGATAACAATTTATCATTTGAAAGTGATAGAATTAGTCAATAAGAACTAGCATGCGATTTGTCATTTCAAATTGATTGCATTAGAGAACTATATGTGATTGATTTTGCTATTGTGTTGTGTTTGTAGATGGATTCTTTTCAAGATGACAATGATGCTTTCATTGATGAAGAAGAAGCAGTTGTAGGACCTAATGAAACTAGAAAGAAGAAGAAGACAACAACTGGAAAATCAACAAAATTCCACCAAAACCTAGGAAGAGACATGTTCGTTGATCAGTAGTATGGGCACATTTCATTGAGAATGTGGATGCAGATGTATCAGTTAGCAATTGTCGTTATTGCGGGCAGAAGATTGGGTGTGACAGCAAGAAGACAGGAACAACTCCCATGAAGAATCACTTGGAAAGATGTAAGTTGTTCATGGCTTATAAAGAGAATGGGTCGCAGTTTTTTTTGGTGTCTGATAGTATTGGTGTAGTCACAACCATGAAATATGATAAAGACATGTTCAGAAGGTCAGTGAATGAGATGATTGTTTTGAATGAGCTGCCATTTTCGTTTGTGGAATCAGAGGGGTTTAGGAGATTCTGCTTCAATGTACTCCCAATGTACATGATTCACTGTAGGAAGACAGCTACAACAGACATATCCTCCATGTACCAGCAAGAGAAGGCAATGCTGAAGAAGGTGTTTAGCTGTGATAAGAAGAGAGTATCTCTCACCACAGATATATGGACAGCTTCTACAACTTCATGGAGTTACATGGTGGTGATAGCCCATTGGATTGATGCAAATTGGCTGTTGCAGAAAAGAATCATAAGTTTCAAACCTATCATAGATCACAAAGGAGAAACCATTGCTGAGCAGCTAAGTCAATGTCTAGAGGATTGGGGAATTGGGAGTGTGTTCACAGTCACAGCTGACAATGCCACAATAAATAATAAGGGGTTATAGTTGTTGAAAGAAAGTTTGAGGCTGAAGCGTCCTCAGTCATTAGTTAGAGAAGGTGCATATCTACATGTTCGTTGTTATGCTCATATTCTCAACTTGATTGTGAGAAATGGTTTAACATCAATGAGTACAAGTGTAGTTGCCATTAGGAATGTAGTCAAGTATGTAAGATCATCAACACCAAGACTGGAAGCATTTCAAAAACGTGTTGAGACAGGGAATGTGAGTAGAGGAAGTGTCACACTTGATTGCATTACAAGGTGGAATTCGACTTACCTTATGCTGACATCTGCTTTAAAATTTTGAGGTGTATTCGAAAAGCTGTTTAAAGAAGACAAACTTTACAACTCATATTTTAAGGAGATAGAAGAGGATAGAGAGGAAAGGATCGAACCTTTAACTTCTAGCAACTGGGATGAAATTCAGAGGTTAGTGAAGTTTCCGAGACTGTTTTTTAACTGTACTTTAGCATTATCAGCATCGAAGACAGTGACATCTTCACTTTGTTACAATGAGATAGTCATCATAGAACAACATCTCATTGCATTAAGTTCCCACCAAGATGAGCTCTTACGGACACAAGCTTTAGCCATGAGGGCCAAGTTTGAGAAGTATTGGGATGGACTTCTCAACATGAATCCATTGGTGATTATTGCAAGTGTCTTTGACCCAAGGAATAAGATGCAGTTTGCATCTATTTGCTTTGACAAGCTGTATGGTAAAGACAATGTGGATGATAAGCATCTTAGATCATCAATTACAGCTGCAATGAAGACTCTGTATGAAGAGTATGTCTCTAAGCTGAGCACCTCCTCTCACGGTGGATCCAAGAGTGACATAGGTGATAACGATGGTTTTGGGCCTATGTTATCAAATTCTATTGTAGTACAATAGGTATCGACCAAAGTGTGTCGCTATCACTAATAGAGCAATTCTAATTTAAGCTAAATTAAGCAATGGTGGTGATTCTGTCACAATCAACTAAAGAATGAAAAACAGAGTATCAATACTGAGCAATACTAAAAAACAGAGTATGAGAACATAGAAATTAAAACAAAACAGAGCAATGAACTGGAAGCAATAAATGATAAAAACGGGTTCATGAGGAGAGTGGAGTCAACAATCTAAGCCTAACCATGGGTTTCGGATCTCATCTAGCAACCTATTAAGCAAGTCTAGGGCTAAAGATTCAAATATCAAACAATCAAGCCATTCTCATGGTCAAGAAATCTCAGCCTGAGCATGACCTAACCCAAATCTCTTGGTGATTACACGCTCAGACTGGCATAAAGAAACAATCCTACACGGCCAACTGACGCTCTGAATGACCAATCTCTTGGGTCAGAACCATCAATCCTAGATCGAACCCAAGCCTAGCATATTATCAAACACCTTTCAGGTATAACAGATGCGAATCAAATTTCAAGTGATCAGGTTGAAACAAGCCTTAAAACCATTCAATCTAGCAAGACCTATGACAGAATTCAAGCAAACAAGAATGAAACCCATGATCAGACCTAGATCTACTCCATCTCCCCAGAAAACTCTAAGCAAACTACTCACTAAGCATGGTGAGTAGCTCAAACTCAAGCATAGAAACGAAAGGCATAATGAAAGACTAAAAACAAAGCTGAAAACGAAATTAAACTAACCAAATTCGAGATTCAACAAAGATCAAAGGATTTCATGAAAGAAGTAAAGAACAATCACAAAGGTAATGAAAAATTGTTTCAGATCTATGCCAAAAATAGTAAAAACTAGGGTACAACGTTTTTCGCTTTAAGGGTTATTTATAGATCCCCAAACATGAAAGCCCTAATCTGAGTCAACATCAGATAAGGTCGGTCAAAATAATGAAGTCGGTGGGTGCTGCTTGAGTGGTATTGGTGAGTTCATACTAGCGAGTTCAACATTTAGCTTCAGTCACTTCCCAAAAATTCTTAGCTCGTTGGTCACAGGCGAGTTCAGGCTGCGAATGTTTCAGTTTTGTTGTTTGGCTTGGTTCACCTTGGTTGCACTCGCTGGTACTGGTCAAGTATAACTAAAGAGTTGGACAAATTTGGCTTGTGCAATCTTCAGTTTTCAAGGTCTTCAGTTCGGGCACTTTGTCTTAGACTCATCCTTGCAGTTTTTATGCCAATTTCACTCCAGAATGCTCCAATATGCTCAAAAGTACTTGAGACGCTACAAATGCAATATGTATGCAAAAATGATCCTAATGGGACTCTAGAATGTTGAATATGCAATGAGAATGAATGCAAACGGATGTGAATTATGCAGCTGGAATGAGGTAAAATACATGTATATCAATAGGGGATTCCGAACAAGCAACTTCTGATATGCTTTTTGATCTTTCCGATGAAGATGGGTATGACAGAGATGCTCTGTATGAGGAGATAGAAACAGAAACTGCTAATGAGGAAGCTAGCAGTGAGCTAGACATATACTTTATGGAGAAAACTGTGCCACGTAAGAAAAATTTATTGGGAATGAAGTACGACGTGCTAGCATGGTGGAAGCGTAATAGTGTGAAGTTTCCTATATTAGCTAAGCTTGCTAGGGATATGCTTGCCATTCCAGTGTCTTCAGTTGCTTATGAGTCCGCATTCAGCACAAGTGGAAGAATTTTGGACCCTTACAGAAGTTGCTTAACACCATATATGAATGAAGTTTTGCTTTGTTTGCAACAATGGCTGAGAAACACAATAGATGCTACCAAGATTGCAAACTTGGCTCCAATGGTTGATGAATTGGAGTTCCATGACTCATTAGGTACTCAGTTATGCATTTCTATCTGTTTTTTCCTTATCTCATTCACTACATGTTTATGACTTAATAGACTTCAGACTTATAAATACTTGTTTCCTTGTGCAGTTTCTCCTTCTTCAGAATTAGAGAACAATGAGTAACTACTTGGTACACTTGGTCTGTTTTGTATTTGTTTTTGTATCTGTTTTTGTGTCTATTTTGTATATATTTTGAATTTGTCTTTTCACTAAATCACTCAGCTGGAATTGTATATGTTTTCAGTGTTTTGCAACTGTTTTGTGTTTGTTTTGAATATGTTTTGTATATTTTTTGACTAATTTTTGTTTCTTTGTATCATTTTTTTTGTAGGAAACTAGGAATCAGAGAATAACATTGCCTAGAACGAGCTCTATCTCTATATATCTCTTTCACTATATCTAGTTTCTATTTTATGTTATGTCTTGAATCTTGAATTTAAACTTCTTATTTGTCTGGGAATTGAGATTGAACTGAGGTTTAATTTATGTATGTCACTTTTATGATATGAATATTTTAGCCTTCTATTTTCATGTGTAAAAACAAAATATTGTGTGTTACAGCAAAAAAATTTACAGTTTTTCAGGTTTTTGCCATGTAATTCTGATTGGTTCGGAAGCCAATTTTACTACCCGAATTACTTGGTATCCGGAACGACCCGAAAATTTCTTATTCGGTTAATTTCGGTCACATATTATAATTGCGTAAATACACAATAACCAAAATAACCGACCCGACCCGAAATACCCAAATTCGTAGGACTAGAATAAAGTGTTCAAAGAACCGTACATTATAAGGGATTCTATAGAGCTTATATATATATTATGTCAAACACTTACATTGTCCATCTGTATACTGGTATTAATTTTGCACACGTAACATGAAAACTATTCTTGCAACTCTTGTTGTAACAACCAAGAGTTGCGCCTTTAAGCCCACAGCAACTGCAACTTATTCTCCGGCTTCTTGTCAACTCCACATCAAGATTGACTGCAGTGTGGTTGTTAAAGTATACATTTGGAGCCCTGAAAAGCAATACACTCGCTTACGTTCAGTCAGTGGTGTATTAAAACCACATGTGCCATGCTCGTGCATCTTAAACGATTTCAAAGACGCTTGAGTGAGTAATTACTACTATCCAGATTTCTTACCATTCAACACTGTTTTTGCAAACATGTATGACCTTAGACCCTGTTAGATTAAGCTTAATGTCAAAGACTTGTTGAGCAAGTTAGATAGTTAGGTTAGATAACATTTATGAGATATTTTAGGAGTTATCTAAAATATAAGTTTTCCTAATTGTAATAGGAACTTGTCTAGCCTAGAAAAGAAGATGCCAATGTGTGGCATAACTTATGAGATTAAGATTGAGAGGTTAGGTTTTGCATTGAGTTTCCTAAACCAATAAAGAGAGTCATTCTTTGTTTCATAATTTTCGATTAACCTAAAACAACAAACCTACCATCAAAATCTGCAGAAACATGTATGTCTAGACATTTCTCCTGAAGCCTATCAATACAACGTTCCAGTAAATAGAAATAGTAGAAACTAACCACAAGTCTACATCCAGGACTATAATGTGAGAAAGTGCCTACCTCTGTGACTTCCGAAGACTGGCAAAAGGCATATGCGATTTTTGTTGTTGAAGATCTATCACATCGTTGCAATAGTGCAGTAACTCCAGATGAAGGCTTGTTTCTCGCTAAGCATTTCTCTAAACCTTGCATAGTATGATTTCTTTTATTCACACAAAATTTCTTTTTGTTTGTTGAATCATAGTATCAGATCCCACGGTCGGATGAGCTGGAGTGGATTTAATGTTCGATATTTTCCTCTTTATCCCCTGCTTCCCATATGCTTCCTTGGATATCTTTAGATACTGAACTCGTGAAGTCTAACCCTTGCTTCTTGTAACCCGTTTAGCTTTCACATTTTCATCAGGATTCCCATCAATACTGATATTTGTGCCAGACTTTCCACGAAAGTCTTCTTTCTGACCATTGTTCGCTACTGCAGATGATTCCTGTGACACATTTAACTTATTTTCAATACATTTAAATTGCAGCTAATTACATACACTGAACAAAAAACGATCTTTGAGGGAGAGAGAGGTACGTTTCTCCTCAAGAAGAAACTTCAGGCTTTTTTAACTTTTGGGATTCACTAAATCATCTCCCCTAACCCTCTTCATCTCTTCCGAAGACAGATTTCCGAGAAAAACCAGGCTTTAAGCAACCAAACAAACTAAGAATCCTGAAACCAATCAAAGTCTAAAACTATAGCATCGAGCATGTCTTCTTTGGAATCCATGATTAGCGAACACGAAAGAGCAAGAAAAAAACTCGAGATTTACAGGAACTACATGAAAGCCCTCTTACTACAAATTATGGTTTTTCGGAGAGATAATTGCAAGAGAGGAAAGTAGTGAGCAGTTTTGATGATCGTGGAGTATGGGATCGTGGGTGCAAAAGTGGGGTGAAGAGACCAATTACATTACAACTTAACTATTTTAAATTTAATTAACTTTTTATATTATATTAAAAATGGAAAATATATGAAATAAAGTAAGGACCATTTGTGTAAATTTTACAACTAAAAGTTGTTTAAGAAAATATGTACGGCAGCTTTAATATATAAAGATGATTATTGGGGTTTTAAAAAAAAAATGAAATACATGTATAGTTACTTTTATTTATTTTATTTTATCGTTTTTAAAAATATGTATTAATGTGTATTTAGTCTATAAATATTAAATTTGTATTTTATGTTCAAACAAATGCTTCCCATAAATTAAAATTTGAGAGATTTTGAATATTGCATGATACATATATAAACGAAATCAGAATAAAACATAAAATAAAACACATCCAGATAATGATACTAAAAATTTTGGATAGAAAATGAAATTTTTTTTGTAAATTTTGAAAATAAGTTTTATTTGTTATATAAAAAATAAAAATAATAAGTTGAAAGAAAGAAGAAATGATATAAAAAATGAAAGGAGATAAACAATTATAAGAAAATTGCTCTCAGGAAAGAGAAACACAAAATATAAAAAATTCCTCTTCAAATTCAGCTCAAAATTAAGCTAACTTAACTGGTAAAACTAAACAAAAAAAAAAAGTAGCTGAGTACAAAAATTCTATAATTCAGCTAGGTGTTAAAGTTACCAGTTAGTACCTTTCTATATAAATATCAAATTTGTATTTTTTTGTTCAAACAAATGCTTCCAATATATTAAAATTTGAGAGATTTTGAGTATAGCTTGATACATATATAAACGAAATCAAAATAATAACATAAGATAAAACACATCCAGACAAAGATACTAAAAGTTTTGGATAGAAAATGAAATTGTGTTCTTAAAGTTAAGGAAAATCAGAAATTCGTCCGAGTTATGTTGTCGCAAAAGATAGTTAAACACAAACAAGAGCTCGTTGAAATACTAATATCGAACTGTGATAAAATATCTCCAAATTGAAGAAAAGTTGGGGATGAGATTCTCTCCTAACCGGAAGAACAAATTAACGTCTAAATTCTTTCCGAAAAAGGAGAGCCTAACTAAAAATTCTAAAATCAATGTATATCCATATATAATATTTCTGCGGAAAACCCACATAAATATATTTGTCTTCTAAAAATCATTTAGTGAACTGTTGACTTGTTCTCAGTTTGGTGGTTAAGATGATCCAATTAATGACTTGACACTACCCATTGCATTATAATAACTTTAAAAAAATTTTAGATGTAAACATTTAGACTATGGGTCGAGTCTTGTCGATCCAATATTGACAAAAAAAATCATTTAGCTGAAATACATGGAAAGTAAACTACCTTAAATAAAACAAAGCAAATTGCTCAGGCCCACTTGAAGTTCACTAAGAGGAAAACACCAAAAGAAGCAGGGGATTCAGTACCGCCATAAATATGATTATGATATTTCTCAATTGTGAAGGACATTGTGACTTGCTCATTCACCTTGACTTCGGCTTGCACTACAAGAAAGATGACGGATTTCCGACGGCCAAAACCGTCGGTTGCCGTCGGAAAAAGCCCGTAACGACGGCTTAGTCACGGAAAACTAGCCGTCAGTTCGGCGTTGTCGGAAAACCAAAATCCGTCGGATTCCGTCGAAAAAATTGTGGCCGTCGGAATCCGTCGGAATTCGACTGACATTTCCGACGGAACAACCGTCAGAATCCGGCAAATATTTTCCGACGGATTCCGACGGCTCCCAGTACGTCGGAAATCGTCATGATTTACCGACGGACGTATCCGACGGCAGTTGTTGTCGGAAATATGCCGTCGGTTTCCGTCGGTAATTCCACCGTCGGAAACCGTCGGAAACTTTTATTTTTCCGACGGTTTCCGACGGTTGAATTACCGACGGAAACCGACGGCCTATTANTGAATTACCGACGGAAACCGACGGCCTATTATATTTTAATTTTTTTAAAAATAAAAAAAAAAAAAATTTTGAATTAAAAATTATAAAATATGAAATTGATTAAAAAAGTAAATTGATACAAATAATTAATTGTTCGGAATTGAGAAAACAAAATACTACAAATAATAT
>OVAX01002302.1:0-31103 GCA_900406405.1 Lepidium africanum
TAAACAAACTACCCTTTGTTCAAGACAATTTCCATTTTTGTTTTTGGAACTTAACCAACATCTTGAATTTTAGACGCAAATTAGAGTTGTGGTGAATCTATGTATTAAGATGAACAAATTCAGTTGAATTTATTTTTTATGTAACCTCTGTAGATTCTTCGTATAGAAAAAACTATATCTAGATTTGATTCTTATACATGGAATTATGGAAAGTGGATTTTTTTTATTAAAAAAAAAAATTTAAAGTTGATTTTGGTACTTAAAGAACTTATAGTTCTCATTATCAAATCCAAAAATCTAGGCCTAAGCGTACTTGGTCTTGTGATAATTCTGGAATTGGCGAGAATAGTAATGTGTTATTTGGAGTACTAAATATATTTCTTTACTATCGAGTTGTTCTCAGTCGTGGTTATAATGATTTGGTACTAGGATTTGATTTTTATCCAATGTATTATAGTAGCTTAGATAGAATTTTAGGGGTAAACTTTAGGCTATGGATTGAGTTTTATTGATTCAATATTGATAAAAAAAATTTCTCTTATTCTTTTTATAGATTAGTCGGATCTTTATAGTTTGTTACCTACAAATTGATTGAACCAGCTTGGAATGAGAGTTTTGACTGATTCAAAATTTTGATATTCACGTTGTTTCTATTGAACCTGATTACACCAAAAAGTCTAGCAACTAAGGAAAAGCTCTCATGGTTCTTAAGAAAGGAACAAAAACAAATAAATGCCAAAGTGTTAATTAAATCTGCTGATGTCATCTATTGTGTCTGACATACGCCGCCGTACGTCACTCCCTCAAACTTGGTCTTGTCCCACGTGGAACACAATCCACCCACTTTTATGTAATCTCATATATAATTAAATTAGATAAATCCTCTTATTACAATATTAGCCTAGTTTTCATATTTTTATTATATTTTTATAATCACCACCAATTATCTTCTATTTGTTTGGCCCCATTTACAGTGTTTATGATAAATGGTGATCTAGATTTTGGAGGCAGCCTAATTGTTACAATGGACCCAATGAAATAAATTATATTCTATTTTATATAATTACCTTTAAAGTTAAATATCTAATCTTATTCCATGTCTCCCTATATATTTCATTGCCACTTAACAAAGAAAGAAAACCGTTAAGAACAAAAAAAAGAAAATGGAATCTAATTACCAAAGTTCAGAGAATTCTTCTTCATGTTCTTCATGGAGTTCACAAGAATCATTCTTATGGGAAGAGAGTTTCTTATATCAATCATTTGATCAATCTTTCCTCTTATCTAATTCTAGTAATTACTACTCTGATTATGAGTTCTTCACAAATGGATCAAGCTCATCAATAATCAAAGAAGAAGAAGAAACAATTGTTGCGGCCGAGGAGGAAGAGAACAAGGAGAGATCTTATAGAGGAGTAAGGACGCGACCTTGGGGAAAATACGCAGCCGAGATAAGAGATTCAACGAGGAAAGGAATTAGAGTTTGGCTTGGAACATTTGATACAGCTGAAGAAGCTGCTTTAGCTTATGATCAAGCTGCTTTTGCTTTAAAAGGTGATCTTGCAGTTCTTAATTATCCTGTTGAAGTTGTTAAAGAGTCATTAGAGAAGATGGAAAATGTGAATCTTAATAATGGTGAGTCTCCTGTTATTGCTTTAAAGAGAAAGCATTCATTGAGACATCGTTCTAGAGGAAAGAAGAAATCATCTTCTTCTTCGTCTTCGTGTTCTTCTTCAGCTTTGTCTTCGAGAAGTAGAAAACAGAGTGTTGTTATGAAGCAGGAAAGTGATACTCCACTTGTTGTTCTTGAGGATTTAGGTGCTGAGTATTTAGAAGAGTTATTGAGATCATGTTCATGATGATCTCTACTTCTATGTAATTTGAGTGAGCTCTGTTTTTATTTTTATTATTATTCGATGAAAAGTTTTGGAAGAGATGTGATTGCGATGTTGGAACTGTATAGACGCAACTATTGCGTTGTAATTGGGAAAGCTTGTATTACGACGTTCTTACGTATATTACGATGTTATATTATTAATTCAAATATCTTTTTTTTCCAATTTTATCAGAAAAACTATAAAAGTAGTCAAAAGGATAATTTGAATGAATATGAGCTATAAATATACTTTGAATATTCTTATAATAAAGTCTAGAAAAAAAACTAATTTACTTTGAATTTCACGGTCAAGGATTGATTGTAAGAAGTGATTATATTGTTTTTGATATATTATAGTGTTAAGATCAGATTAATGTAATTAATCTATACACGTCACCGATGATGTTTTCATTGTTATTATTAATATATGTATTAGTCTGTATCCTTTTATGTCCTAATGAATTGTTTATTTGTTTCAATATAACTACATGCAAGTCTTGTTTTGATATTTTTATCATTTATCAATTATTAAGTCTTCATAATTAAGGTAGTTTTTAGCTAAAGATGCATTAGTAAGTGTGTATGAAGAATACCGTCATGTTTAGTTTCTCTATCTGTGTTCGCTATGTCATGCTAGTTCTGTTTTCAAACAAAAAAAATAGGTTAGTCATTACAGAAAAAAATGCAAAAAAAAATGAAAAGAAAATAGAGCTATTATAATGGATATCATAAAAAAATTTCTAAATTAGTTTTAGACTGAGACTACTATCCTAGTTCCTATGTTCATAAAATTTAGACCATTATGTCCCAAATATACATATTTATCTAGAATAAGAAAAAAAATTATTTTCTCTCTCCAGTTTTCTTCTCTGACACCATCGTCATCCTCCAATCTATTCTTCCTTCATTCTTCATCTCTTATTCAGTTTCACTTCTAATCTTTTATCTGATATCAATAAATTTGATCTCGAATCTGTTCGAGGAAGGTGATAAAAGCGCAATACAAATTTGTTTGTTTCATTGAAGGAGGTTAATAATATTCTTTGGTGGTGGAGACTAGTGGGTGTGATTGGTGATCATCAACGCTATCTCAGCTCCAATCAATTTCTTATTGGGCTTCCATATTGAATCTGATTCGAACTAATTCCCAATTGATAATTATTGAAGATTTAACATTTTCTATTGATTCTTTGATCATTAGAAGTATGTTCACTAGAGAGATTCATCATTGTTGGGAGTGGGCGATTTCCACAATCTCAGATATTATATCTCATTTGATTACATGTCAATTTCAAGGGATTGTGATATGGGCTTTGATTGATTCTCAAATTCAATATTGGGATTACGTCTTAAAACCATCAATCAAGAAGATGAAGATGATTTGACAAATTTTTTTTTATGACTCAATCTTAAATGATGAGTTTCTGGTTTTGTGTCGTGAAAAGGCTAAGAATTTGTTTTTGGATTTTCAGATTTGAAATTTCTGAGTTATAGTCCTTCTCTGTTAGTCAAAATCATTCAACGTTTTGCCTTTTTCACTTCTTAAATCTAATTATTTAAGATTTTGATTTTGATTACGAACAATTTTGTGAACTTATGTGTTAGAAAACCATTTATGATTTCGTATTTAGGTGTGGTTTGTGTGTTGTTTTTTGATTTCTGGGTGTGGTCTAGGTTTTGGTTTTATTCGTTGGTGAGTTTTAGAATCTGATTTCGTTTGATTTCTAGGTGTGGTATGGGTTTTGGTGTTCTTCGTTGGTGAGTTTAAGAAGCATGTTCTTCAACTTGTTTTAAATGATATATGCAAACAAATCAGTTAACTTCAAATAATGTTGTTAACCGTTACATATTTTTTTGCATACTTTTATATGTAATAACCGCAAAACTTTTCTTTGTAGTTTAATAAGGAGTCCATCATCTCACTGGACTTCTCTGTAGTCGGAGATGGAGACTTGATAACCACATAACTGTGTAACTGGCATGACTAGGGCTTGAGTCGGAGTTAAAACATGATTTTAGAAGATTTGTGCTTGTCTCCTACTGTATAATTGGGTATGAGTATGTGTTTCGGCGTATTGATTGTGTCTATTTATGTTTTGTGTACTTCGTTTTGAATCAACGGTTAACCAACAAGTTCTTCAACTTGTTTTCAATAATATATGCAAACGAATCAGTTGACTTCAAATAAATTAGTTACCCGATACATATTTGTTTTGCATACTTATATACGCAATAACTGTAAAACTTTTATTTGTAGTTTAACGACCAGTGCATCATCTCATCAGACTTCTTTGTAGTTGGAGATGAAAATTTGATAACCGCATAACTATGTAACTATGTAACTATCATAACTGGACATGAGTCTGAGTTAGAACATAATTTTTGAAGATTCGTGCTTTGCCTCCCTACTCTATAACTGGGCCTGAGTATGTGTTTTGGTGTATTGATTGTGTCTTTTTACGTTCTGTGTACTTCAAATCTTAAGCAGTAAGTTCTTCAACTTGTTTCTAATGATATACGCAAATGAATCAGTTGATTTCAAATAAAATTAGTTACTCGATACAGATTTGTTTTGCATATTTATATATGTAATAACCGCAAAACTTTTATTTCTAGTCCTTGCGCAACTGCAAACATAAAACATGTAGATAACATTATGAATACACGTTAAAGTTATTGATATCAGTAAAACTACAATTCTATTCATGATAAACCAAGATATACGTACATATCGCCTCACTTCGTTTGCCCCCGGGCGCGTCAAAAGCCCACATACATGTTCTTAATCAACCACCCAATAACAGCTGTCGAAGCTTCCTTATGGAAATCATACCTCTCAGCTGTCGAATATTTATGTGCCTTTGTAATCAATTTCCCTCATAGCTTGGTGCTCTTTATTTGAAACAATTTTTTGCAGACAGACACTTTTATACTTTGCAGCTAAAAAGATTATTACCTGTAAACAAATTCATTAACTAATGCCCCCAAACCAACCTACAATTTTGATGTCTTTATCAGAATCATCAAAATACGGTGGTGTGTCTCGCTCGGGTAGATAATTCGGGATAACAAGCGCATTGACAATATCTACTTTGGGAATAACCACATCGAGGGGATTTTCCAGATGCCCCAACCTCCATTGCTACACGAGAGGATCCTAGCCTTATGGGTTTCGTATGTGTACAACATGTTTATGATTATTAATATTTTTTGAATGTTCCTTTAACAGTTAACCTTTTGCATGTAATTAAAATTTTTACAGGTATTTATTTTGTTATCAACAAAAATATATACATACAATCGGTATAGTTGTTTGATCTATGTAAACGTGGGTCCCTATATATTAGAAGAATATATGACTTAATTATAATAATAATTTAAAAATATTAAAATAATATCTAAAAAGTTTACTTAATAAGTGGATCATTAATTATTAAATAAATGATTTAATTTGTTGAAGGTCAATTTAATATATACATTTATGGTTTTTACTGCTAGTTTTTTAATTTCAAAATTTGTATGTTAGGTTCTTAATTAGTTTTTAGATATATGATATTGACTTAATTTTCTCAAGAAAATAACTCATTTTATTGCAGTTTCATCTTTTTTTTGGTTAATATTGAGCCACAACTGGTTGGTTCATCAACCAAGTTTTTACATAGTACAGACTCGTTCCCAAGATATGCAAATGCGTCTGTCGTTCCCAAGATGTCATTTGCTATCGCAGTTTCATCTTAAAAATACAAAACTCAATGTTGGAAAAAAAAATTCACTAGCGAAATTTTAATTAATTTAAGTTATGTGAACAAAAACACTTGGGCAAAACTTTAATAAAACAACGAGTTCACTTGGGCCGTAGGCATAACTATATTCTTGGGCTTTAGCAGAAACAGGCCCAATCGAAAACTAGAGTTTTATTGACCAGACAACGACCAAAAGTCAACAATTTCACGATTTGTAAGAAAAGTAAGTTCAACACTATTATAATCAGAGATCGAACATTTCAGATTTTTCGGTTTTGTTACGATAGCAACTTTTTTTTTGAAAAGATAGGAACTCTCACATATAAAATCAAAGAAACTAATCCCCAAAAACAATAATACGAAAATAGTACGAATGAGATTATTAATTATCCATAATTAAAGGGAACAAGCTAAATTCAAACGCATTAATCACTGGAGTAGCAGTGACAGCTATTATTCGTCGCAAGAGCTTCCATGTATCGTTTCTCCAATACTTCCATTACTTTATCTGCTATTGCACTTGCATAAACACTAGATCCTTCCCAAATCTGTTAATAATCAAAATCACTTAGTCTTAACTCTGAATTATATATAATCAAAAACTTAGAACAAACCTTAGTGTTGAACAAGAAGCTATGATGTTCTCCAATCTGTGCACCAGCTACATGATGAAGATCAAGCTGAAGTTGATCAAGTACTTTGGAGATGAACAACAAACAATGAATTTTCTTCTTTTGCACGATTTTGATTGTAACTTCATCGTCTATGATACGTACATCGACTTCAGTGAATTTTGATTTCCTTTTGAGCCATGAACATCTTAAGGAATTGTTGTTCTTACATTGTTCTACTCCTCCTTCATTTTGAGCCTCATCAATAACATCATCTCCTTCAACGTTTCGTTGCTTTACTCTTCTTTTCTTCTCCAATAGTAGCTTGAACTCATCAATTGTTCTTAACAACTCTTTGATGTGATCTATTGCTTCTCCAACGATTGATGCTCTATCACTCTAAAGATTCAACAAAAGGGTTTTAGTTACTTGAAGGAGAAGTTAGTTCAGTAACTTGACGAAAAGACAAGAATCTAATAGCTAAATAGCCTAAAAGCTTCGATCCTAAATAGCTTATTCTTCGTTCTTTGTTGTAGGTTTCTCGCTTGAATGTTCGATCAGTTAGAACTAAAGCTTTTAGGCTCTTTAATTAGTGATCAAATTCTTGTCGTTCCATTAATACATAAAGTGAGTGAGATGATTACCTTGGTGGGATTTGGAATAAGACTCTTTAGCTCACCAAATCTGTCTTTGAAATGAACTCTTCTCTCTCGTTCAGTAGGGAAAACTTTCCGCTTTCTCGAGCCTCTTCCTTTACGGTTCAAGCTATTGTCAAGGTCATTGTTTTCTTCAGCAAACATCAAGTTAATTCCTTCATTTGTCTGATCAATTTGGTTATCAACTCCAAGTAAAGCTCCATGAGGAGGTTGCAATGGAAAGTTCAGATGAAAAAGAGGGTCATAACCAGCAGCAACAGAGGAAGATCTTGTCATGATAATGTCTTGAATGCTAGGGTTAGGGTTTGTGAAAGGTGGAAGTGAAGATCTAGGCAACTGCAAGAGGCTGAGTAAGTCTGGAGTTGTGTCATTGATACTCAAATTAACATAATCTGGGTACCCATTGTCCCAAATATAGGTTTGTGGTGCATCTTGGAGGGTTTGTTGGATTGAAGTTTGGAATTGATGATCAGAATTTGGAGTAGGATTGATTTGAATATAAGGTGTGGTTGATGCAGGTAAAGGACAGTCTTGTGGACTTAAGTGGAACTCAGAGAGATCTTCTAAACTGCAATTGCTGTTGTTACTGTTGCTGATTGTGATCCCTGGTGGTGGCTCAGCTGGAGAGAAACTGTTCTCTGCAGTCATTTCTGTTGGAGCATTTGGATCAAAACACCCAATTTCTTCAAACATGAATCCTGGTTCAAAAGATAAGTTTGTTTCAAAATAAGTAAAATTTAAGAACCCTTTTTTTTTGATAATTATAACCTAACCTCAAACAAATTTTGTTCTAACCACTCTATCAAAACAAGAATAAAACAAAAAATATTGTCTTTATCTTTTTTTTAAGAGACAATACTCTATCTATAACCAAATCCCAAACCTCTAAATTCTAACAATATCAGCAAGCAAACACGATTCGTTGAAACCAAACTCGAATGGAAAAAATATTTAACCTCTTGACCAAAATCATTTCCCCAAATTATCTATGTATCTTAGAAAAATCAAGTTTGTGTCTAGTTAAGATAAACTCTTCTAATCTAATCATCTTAAGGTAAAACTAAGAGAAAGAGTATATAAATATCATTACCGTCTGCTGATGATTCTCCGATTAAAGGATTCGAAGAAGAGATTCAGATAAACAACTTTCTCTGTTTCTTTCTTTCTTTCTTTCTTTATGAAAAGCCTATACGTTTGCAATATGAGAGCAACAATAAAAAGAGAGGAAGATAACAATTTTTACAAAATTAATTAAATTAAATAAAAAAAACACAACAACTATTTATCTGTGGTCGATTGGGGGACAAAAATGTTACGTTCAAAACTAACTATTTTTTACTGTTAGAAAGTTACATAAAAAAAATTTCTTCATACAATGGAAAAAGATTTTTTTCTGGATAAAGACAATGGAAAAAGTTGAACGTACCTTATTTTTATCTCTTTTTGAACGTTGATATAGTACACATGTCACATATACTTAAAAAGTTACATTATTATTTATGAATATCTATTATGAATACAAAAATATATAAAAATGTAAAAGAGTTCATACTAGTTGTGTTATAAGTGTTATGGTTAGATCATGTAGTTTCTGTTTGGGGAAAGGCAAGGCTGGTTTGTTACAGTCTATCACTTCCATGACGTGTCTCTGTTCAATGTTGGTCCCACTACGATTCTCTCAGGTTTTGCCGTTTTAGGTACATGATCTTCAGGGGCATTTTCGTCTTTTACACCATTTTTGGTATAAGCTAAGCTAGTCCTGTCCCTATCAGGATTTCCGTCCTATTCCATCTTGCTCCCATCCCGTAATGGATCCGAGAATTCCTTGAATTCCCGTTAGGTATTTGTTTACATAAACAAAACGTTAAAATATATTGAATTTAAATAGTATATATGTTTCAACTAATTAAGATCAGACTCATAACAATATTTGACTTAAGTTTTCATAACTTTACAATAAATAAACTATTCAATATGAATATAATTATATGTTTGGTAAAAAAATGGTAATATTGGACATTTAATTACAGATTATAACATTGTGATTTTTTATTTTTTTGTATTAAGTATTGATATATCTTTTATACATTGTTATTTTTGTTATATTGATTATATAATTTATAATATTATTTTTAAATTACTGATTACTCGTATTTTCCAAACTATTTCCCGTACGTGTACCACAATTTCCCGATTTAGTAGGACTTTGAAAATAGTTCAGGAAATAATTTTTTAGTCTCAAAATTTCCATCCCGTTCACTATTCCCGAAATTCTCATCCTGTTATGTAACGGGAATTGTTTTGGAAGGAAATCTAATTTCCCGAACTATCTTTTTCGTCCCATTTTCTGTTATGCACAAGACTAAACTGAGCCATAATTATGAAATAAAATTATACTCTATTTGTCTTAAATTAAATGATATTTTAACTTTAGTTTTTTGTTTCAAAATCTGATGTTTTAGGTTTCCAACACAAAATTTTTACTTATTTTCTTTATTTAATTTTATTGATTATCTATATTAACTACACCATTAATTATTTAAGTAGTTTTACAAATTTTCTTAAATAAGACACATGTAGTAGTGTCAGCAGCTGGTTTTTGACATTAAGAGTCAAAGGAGATTCAAATTTTGTTTTCTTAAATTTAATTTAGAAATAAAATAGGGAAAGCATTGTTTTTCTTAATTTTTTTGTTTCTGTTTGTTGGGTCATGCAATTTCTGTTTTCGATGGAAATAGGTAGCGGATTGTTTTTAAACAATTAAACTGGGTCCCACTTTCAAAGAGAAACAGAAACAAATATTTAACCGGTCTTTTCGTAAAATTCACTAGAACCGATAATTCCGGTTTAGTTCATGTTACAATCCGGATCAATCAAACAAAACCGATTTCAATTGAAAATCATAAATGTGTTTTATGGTTAGCCCTGGACCAAAGATGTGTTCAGACGCATTAATTGGTTTCCCTTATGAGGCTTTTTTAATTTGGGCCTCAATAAATATTAAGATTTTTATTTTGGGCCTATTTATCTAATGTAGGCCCATAATAACCCATTTCTTCAGCCTTTTAGCATTTTATGGTTGTCCACTTTTTTTTTTTTTTTTTTTTTTTCCCTTCGATACTATTTTTTTGCCGTTTAGCGNACTTCGATACTATATTTTTGCCGATTAGCGATATTTACGATTCTATTCAGTTATATCTTAAACTAGTGTTACATTGAAGCTTACATATATGTATTTGATTGATAATCTTATAATAACGAAATAGAGATACATGTACTTGATTTACAGTCGTATAATAACGAAGTAGAGATATACGTACGTGGCTATTGGTCGTACATATTCATGGATGGTTATATGAATGAATAGTCCCGATCATAGCCGTGAACTCTTTCGTTGTCGGCTAGTGTGGTTAATATGTACACACTCATAAATCTCTGTGAAGTCTTTGTCCCATATCTAGTCAAAATGTAACATATCTAGTTTGATTACCTCATACAATACTATTCAACCAATTTCAACTGTCATTGTCTTTTTTTGTTCTTCACAATGACTCAATATGGTTAGAAAATTCCAAATAACTTTAAGTATTATTTTCTGGTTAAGTAGAAATTAGACTTAGCTTCAATGATTTACTTGTTCGACCGTTTTTTACGGATAAAATTCGGTTTACCAAAATTATAATAAAAATTACGACTATAAAATAAGTTTTTTCGCCACAATTCGATTTTAAATAGTCGTATAATATTTTGGATAAAAATTTTGGATTATGAATTGAATACTTAATATTAACCTGCTTCGCACTTTCATTGTCTCTCCCCAACAATAAAAATTATCAACACAAGATGAAAAGATCTTGGCCTTAGCTAGTTCAATCCTCAATGAAACCCAAAACATAACTATTATGTAAGGAAAACTTTGGACTATGTTGTCAATAAAGAAAGAAAGAAAGAAGAAAAGATTGGACATTGTGAAGCAAAAAGTAAGAAAATAAAATCCAGCTTGTCATATTCTAATGGTAGTGTATTATCTGTCACTATATATAATATAAACACACTTAGCCATCGCACATACACTTTCTTCCACCATTTGCCTTCTCTTTCCTTTAACCAATCCAATACCTTCTCCTTCCATTATTATCATTTTCTCTCTTCATTTCAACATTAGAAACTTTGTTTTTCAAATTGTTTCTTAAAAAAAAAGAAAAAAATGGGAAGAAGACCATGTTGTGAGCAAATGGGATTGAAAAAAGGCCCATGGAATGCTGAAGAAGATCAACTCTTGATCAACTATATTACTCTCCATGGTCATCCCAATTGGAGAGCTCTCCCTAAACTAGCTGGTAATTTGTTTAGCCTTTGTTTTTGCTTAACATTTTAGATTGATAAGATGCGATTCATATTAAAAAAATCATTTTTAAAATCTCACACAATATCACGTGTGAATTAGGTGGTTCTCAGAGTTAATTTCTGATTATTGTTATTAAAAAAATTATTATTGTGATTGTGTGCGATGTGTAAAGATTTTCCTTTTTATGGGTTCAAAGAGAGTAAAGTTGATAATGGTGTGTTGTAAACTGATTAGGGCTACTTAGGTGCGGCAAAAGTTGCAGGCTTCGTTGGATTAACTATTTAAGACCAGACATCAAACGTGGCAATTTCACTCCTCTTGAAGAAGACACTATCATCAACTTACATCAAATCTTAGGCAACAGGTTCCTCCTTTTAAGTTTTGTTAACTTCATGTTTCATTAATACATAGGAAATAAATTCATTATGATAAAAAAATATTTACAAAAAAGAAATTCACAAACCAAACTTCTAATTACAAACAAGAAAAACCTTTGTTTTTCTCTTTTCTGTTTTTGTTTTAATTACATTTAGATTTTTGATCCGTATATTCTTTGAAGTCAGAAATTGGATATTTTATTCTTTTAAAGATATTTTAGTCCAAAATCAGTCACGATTCTAGATTTAGGTTTTTTTCTTTCTCTTTCTTGATTTGACAAAAACAAAACACTTAATGAATTGAACTAACTATATGTGTTTGGATTATATCCATCAAACTTATTTTTAAAAACAACGTTTCTGTTGAATTTTTATTATAGAAAAAAAAAGGAGAAGGATGAATTTTTTGTATGGTAGACAAAGATTTTGGGACATCTTAATGTAATAGATATGTTGTTTAAGTGTAACTAGTTTACTTCATATTAATGTAATAGATATGTTGTTTTCTGAACAAATTGCTTTTAATGTCTTGGATTGTCAATATGTCATATTTTACTATATTTTGTGGGGCTAAAAACTGAGAAGATTCCATCCCGTGATTGCCTCTGTCCATATTAATTATGAAATTTCATTTTTTTACTTTCCTAATTACACTTTTTTTTGTATATATTATAAACAATTTTTCACTAGTAGACAAGATAGGCACTTTCATCAGTGTAAGACATGTGCAAATTATTTGAACCATACGTTTCAACTTCACTAGTATTCATTTGTTTTTACTCGTTCTTTGTTTTACGTAACAATGTTTATCTATTTGTTTTGGAAAACCATCCAACTTCCCAAAAAACTATCAATCATGTAGTACCATTACATAAGTTCTCGATGTTAGAGTTAAAAAATCTAATTAATTCACATTGAAATAAAAGTTCTAAATTTATACACCATTGAAATAATAGTTCAACACTTTTTTTTCGTTGATTCAATCTAAATCGGTTTACTATTAATTAATATACCGGGTTCTAAAATCTCAAACTATTATTCTGAGGATATATATTAAAAGTTTTATATTTCAGGAAGAAGTAGATTTTTTTTCCTCAATGAATTAGAATTAGAATTAAATCTTTTTCTGTTTATTTTTATTTTTAGTTTATGTGACATTTTGCTTATTTTTATTTTTTTATTTGTCTTGGTAGATGGTCTGCTATAGCTGCAAAATTGCCAGGAAGAACAGACAATGAAATAAAAAATGTTTGGCATACTCATTTAAAGAAAAGACTACAAAACAAAGATCAATCTAGCGACAAAAAAATTTGTGATAGTGGCGAAAAAATCGAGTCAATGGCCGATGTGAAGAAGCCAATCTCTCAGCAGCAACAATGTAGCAGTAGTAGCAGTATTTCAGCAGTTACAACATCAGGAAACAGTAATAATGACATGTCTAATAACAACAAAGACTCTGCAACATCTAGTGATGTTCTTGCATCTATAGATGAGAGCTTTTGGTCAGAAGTTGGTTTGATGGATTGCCAAAAATCAGGAGATGTGATGAAGCATGAGGAAGTAATAGAGAATTGGGAAGGGTCATTAGATAGACATGACAAGGGTTTCAACTATTCGAACCATGACACTGAGTTTTGGTTTGAGCTTCTTAGTAATCGTACAGTTGGAGAAATTTCCGACATTACTGAGTTTTGATTTTGTGTGTTTGAAAGTTTAGACTTTTATCTTCTTCCTTTGTGACCCACATGAATAAAATTATTTTACGTTTTCGATGTTATATTGTTAACGGTTGGATCCACAACGACTAATCCAATCTAAACTCCGACTTTATCATGCGAGTTAAGTGTCTGTCGCGCAAGGTTGAAATCAAAACAAATACTGTAGATGTGGATATTAACCATTTGGCCAAACTTTTTTTTTCTTCACGTTTTAAAATATATTTTGTTTTCTTTGTCATAAGATCGATATAAAGACTTGATCCACAGTTCAAAACATATTTTATAAAATTTCTAATACCAAAATAATCATTATCTGGATTACTGTAATTATGTTATGTATATATAAGTATTTATCAAGCTAAATTAATAATTATGAGTGTTTGTATCTTTCTTTGTGATGTCTCTTATGATAATTGTTTTCTGCTTTATGCAATTACTAATAATTAACACAAGTAGTGGATGGCTAGATTAAAGATAGTCTATAATGTGGTTCTATTAAAGCATATTCGCTTTTTCTATGCACAATGAATTACAATTTGATCACATTTTAAATTCTTCTGAATTTGTTTAAGTGATGGCTAACCAACAAAAGAGATAGCTTTATCAAGATCTACATATCTTAATTATGTAATTAGAATTGGAGTTATCAAGCTCTATTATAACATACTTAACAGAAAAGACAAGCAAGAAAATGGTTAAGCATGAGCTAAACAATGTGATAATACAAAAAATGACCACCCAAAGAAGCACGATTAAGATTATCATCCAGCTATGACTCCATTATTGTTATAAGTTATACCAGATATATCAATGTCCACTGAACTAATCCAATAATGGTTATTTGATATATAAATCTACTGAGAAGCATAAAATGATAAAAACGTGGATGACAAGTGACAACTGAACTGAGCATGGTGAAGATATATTGATAACTTTCTACCAAATTATTTATATAAAGATATCGATCATTTACTCTGGCTCGGTTCGGACCCACCTTCACTGAGGCGACTACAGTAAGCTTTATGATATTTTCTCATAGATGTGGTCATTCGGTTTGGTTCGGATCAAATTTTTTTCCAGTTGGTTTTAGAAATATGGTAAATATGTATAAACTGAAAGTAAACAAAAGATAATGTAATAGTAACCAAGATAATCAAATAAAGAACAATAGTTGGGATAATTAAATTAGTACAAAATTGTTTCGGTTCCAATTAAATTATTTTCCGTTCTCAGATAAAAACCGAATAAAAAATAAAAAATAAAAAATGCCACGATAGTGGAACCTAATGGTTTTTTGTGGAACCAAAACCAAACTAAATACTTATGTCGATTTGATTTAGTTTTTCAGTTCCGGCTTTATGCATATGGCTACTTTCTCAAATAAGTATCTAAACCAAAGAGAGGGTTTGGAATGCTCGTAACGAGTCACGATGGCACATCATGGGCACTCTAAGGATGGCACAGAATGGAGACGAGCCATTCCTCTTGAGCTTCAACAACATTTAGCAAACACCTTGAGAGTCTCAGAGAATTTGTGCTTATTAAAGGATTTGGAGCTAACTCAGTGAACTATATAAGAATACGAGATAATGCCTTTTGCAGAATTGTAGTTGACAAAGTACATCAGTGTAGTAATACACCTTCAAAGAACAAAGTAATTCCTAGTAAATCAAAACATCACAGCCAGTATTTATCACACAAAAAAAAAAAAAAACAGATAAAATAACTAACAGAGACTTGATCTGGTTCATGTTATTAGGTATCTTTCACTGTCAAATTAGCTGGAGTTACGACCAAGCAACTCCAACAGTTCAGCTTTCTTCATCTTTGAAACCCCTTTTAGTCCCCGTGATTTTGCTATGCCTCTTAGTTCTATCAGCTTCATTGTACTCAAGTCCTGGACTTTTGCGGCTTCTTCCTCAGCTTCATCACCATCATCATCAGCATCAGCATCAGCAAGAGACTCTTCATCATCTGATAATACATCTAAAGTAACATCATCATCTGATAACACATCTAAAGTAACATCATCCTCCTCCTCTTGGTAAAATGATGGTGACTTTGGCTTCAGTTCTGACTCTGTTTCAAGCATAGCTGCCACAGGCCCAGGTTCAGATTCATATTCAGGTTCATACTCGTACTCAGGCTCAGGTTCAGGTTCAGGCTCAGATTCATCATGCAATACTACCTTATCCTTCTTCTGGGTCCAGGTTACGCTGTAACTCGATGCCTCATCAAAAGTTGCCTCGTTAGAATAAGCTGGCGGTGATTTAGATCTTGGTACTGGCGACTTTTTTCTGAAGCTTGATGTTGGTCTAGTAAAGGATGATGCATTATAATCGTTGTTCCCTGAACTGACAAGATTTCCACTGCGATCTTGTTTGTCGGCACTATCTCCTTGTACTTCTCCCTGACTACTAAAATTAGGAGATTTCTTCTTGGTTTGCTCTCCGGAGTGCTTTCTCAGTAACTTAAGAAGGGAGTCAACAGTTTCACTTTCTTTTCCCTGCCCTTTAGAAGATTGTTCTATCTTTTTTTCTTCCTTCTTTGCCGCAGCTCGAGCTCGGAGCTGAGCTTGAACCTTTCTGAAAAGCTCCACTATCTCTTTCTCTCTTGGTCCAGGGGATGAGGTAGCTTGGAACTTGGGGGAGTTAGATAGAGAGAGTAAAGACCCATTTCTCGAAGACAACATCTCAGAGTTTTCGATATCAAAATCGTCTCTACTTTCACTGTGTCTGTTTCTTCCCCGGAAACCATGCTTATCAAGTCTTGAGAAATCAGGATTTCTCCTATAGCCGCCAGGACTTGCTCGGCACACGAAAGAACTACTATTGGGGACACATTCTAGACGTCCATTCTTGATGCGTAGTTTGTGATCCAGACAGGAAGAGCAAGGTAGTATGGCAAGTGTTCTTCTTGAAACAGCAGAGCTAGAGAAGCGATAGCTATCTGAAAGTGTGTAACCTGTGTTACCAATCAAATACCACATAGAGTAAGCAGATTGAAAGCTAGGACATATTATGTTATAGCACAAACTACGGTAACGAGTGGCTACTGAATAAGAAGAAGAATTCATTCAGTAAGTTCAACTTCACATTTGGTGCTCGTGAGCATAAATTTAGACTAATAATGCATAGATATTAGTCAAAATTCAAGTAACCTGTGCATACCACGGAAATAATATGAAAGTTTATTCAGCTTGGTGAAGTACTATTGTTCAGAAGCTTATATAGATGAAGATTAAAAGATTGAAATTCAATACTTGGCATTCGCATTCCAACAATTAATATAATCTTTCGAGTACAATTCGTTATCCATAGACGAACCCTAGAAGTCCACAGTAAAATACGCCGAAGTCTATATAAACACTCTAGAGGAATCATATCATCGAACAACTGGTGGACAACAAAACAAAAAACAATTCTCCTCACTTCTACAATCAAAAGAGCATTAAACCATGGATACTTCTCAGTGAACATTTACGGAAGAAAAACCAAAAAATCTTGCCCGGAATCAACAAAGATATAAATATATACACCATTAACAATTATCAACGATTTAAAGGAAATACAATTATCAACGACGATGACGAAAACGAAGAAGAAGTTATCGACGGCATGTGAGACCGAAAGAGAAAGAGAAGTAGGGAGACTTAGTTGAGTACCAGGGACGTAGTCAGAACTCAAATGGCAAGTTCTCGACATCGCCATGAATCAGAAGACTTTCAGGATAAAGGAGAGAGGGTTTTAACTTTTAAGCTTCTTCTTCCACCTTCGTCTTCTGGTTTTTGGTAACACAGATAAATCTCGATATTATTGGGCTTCTAAATGGGTCTTACAATTCCAATTATATAAATGAACTTCCGCTCATTATTGGGCTTCAAAATGGGCCTTAAAAAACTCCAAAAATAGTTAAATTTCCATATTCTGAAGTCGCAACCTGAACCGAATCAATCATACTGTGAATGCCAAAGCCTAATCAGATTTCGTATCCGGTTCCGTAAATATAAATCCGGTTATCTAAAATAAAAATCAAATCCAATTTCAGATTTATGTTTTCTTTTTCCGGTATAGTCTTGTTCGGTTCGGTTTACTTTATAAATAATACTCGGCAGCATCCATATAGAACCAACGAAAGGCCAACATTTGCCACAAGCATCTCCAATGACAACTAAATTGGAGTTTATATCGAAAACAGACAGTTAAATGTGGTGCAAGAACGTTCCTTATTATCATGCCTTGTGGTCTTTAGCCATTTCATCCACATCAAGTTCTACTGCCAAGATTGGAGAATCCTCTTCCATGGCTACTTCACTGATAACAGCAACAACATTTCCACGATTCGTTTTTCTCAGTAAAGAGAAGAATAACAGAAAGATGGACTAAGAAAAATGATTATTCTCTTACCTGTTAGATACTGGACCATGATCTACGGCTGTCCTCAGACAATATATAGCTCTTCCTACTATATCAGTCATCGAAATCGGACCAAATGTTCGACTATCGTATGCTTCCTATTATAACCAAAATTACATAGAGATTCAGTTGATCTGGAATTGTGTAATGTGTTTGAGCAAACAAAGTAAACAATGTACCTTAGATTTTATATCTTGATTCTCAGCTACGACCCAGCACTGATCCTTTTCGAGAACAAAAGGCTCGTCTTTCTCATCACTTGATAACATCTCAGATCCTTCTAAAGCTGCTAATCTTCTGACTAGATACTTATTTGTTTCATTCGGGTCTTTCAAGACTACAGCATCCCCAATGAATACATACCTAGACAAAATTGCAAAAAATCCAGATGGGCATCACTAATAATCCACAAACTGACACTACAACTGATTTTTAGATACGTTTATGAATCAATATTTTCAATGAGCTCATCAGAAGATAACTAACAGTGGTCACATTTCATCAGACACCAAGTGGTAACTTCAAGGATTATGTAAGATGTGGACCTAAAAGGATTAACCCTCAAAGCTAGAAACATACCTTGTATCAACAACTGGTAGCTTACGGACAAGTAGCGTGTTTTCATTTGTACCCATGGTTGGGGCCATCTCTTGTCCTTTATTCGAGTGTAAGTAAGTTAACTTTCCATAGAATAGATTCTTCATGACTATACCAAGCAGTTCCCGGTCACTGAGCTTCTCTCTAGTATGTTTCTAACAAATAGAGTAACTCAGGGATGGTAAATAAAACATAATCTACAAGCACACTTACAACTCAATGAGCTGAAAAAAATGGATTCAGAAAAAAGTATCAGCATCAAAAGAAACGAGCAGGACCAGAACAATCATGAAGCTTTTTCTCAGCTTATTGGATAAAACTAATCATCTGAGAAAAATCTTACCATCATATTCACAAGTGAACTACACGCACGCATACGATCTCGAGCTCATTTTTTATGAATTGACTATATGAACTTTGTTTAAAATGATTCAAGAATCAGAAGCTATTGAAGCTCATATTAACCAAAAGACTGAACCATTAGCTAAAAGATAACCCCTTTTTCTTGTTTTCAACATCAAAGTGAGCTCTTTTTTTATAAGGGGTAGGTACAAATACAATCAAACTAGAAGCATAAAGATTTACATTATTATGTAATCCAAATGCATAGCTCGAATAAAGCAAAATTTCTTGCACAATGGCGCCTTATGTAGACAGTGCTTGAGCTACGCAGAGAAGCAAATCAAAACTGGATGGTAAAATAAAAAACAAAACCCTAACCAATTCAATCATTTTCTAAAACTTTCATTAAGTTACAAAGATCAAAATGTTTAAAACCATAAATCCTGTAATCCAAAGGCAATGAACTAAAGCTTAACACAAACCAAGCCAGAGAATTAGAGAACCTTGAGGCTGAGAGTGAGGGAGTATTCCAGCTTGTGAGCCATGTATCGGACCCAATTCGAGATAGAGGCCATCTTCGAACCCTAAATAGAAGGTAGCGACTTTTTCTCCGAAGGCACTCTTCACCGGATTTTTCAGCCTCGTCGCCGACGTTGTCAAAATGGTCCTTTTATGTTTCGTTCATAAAAATCTCGTGATTTTCAAAAATTCCTAAACTAGCCTTGGAACTATTCCTCAGTTTTGATTTTAACCCCGTATAAAATAATTAGTTACATTAACCCCCACGGGAGTCCTGATCACCGACCAAACTTTGAGTTAGGCTTTGTCAACATGCCACGTGTTCTACAAACGATTTATCTGAAATTGTCTTAACTCTCTCTGCTGAACATTTCATCATTCCGACAGATTTGTAGATTGAAGGTAAATCATCAAAGACAAACCAAACAAAACAACACTTTTTGAGAACATTTGGATTTGATCATCTGTAAGTAACAACATCTGAAGTTCTCACTTGTTTATTATTTTCATTTTCATTGAAAATCTCTCCTCTTATGCCAAGTTTCAGCATATTTGATAGATCCAATTTATTGTTAATTTGTTCTTCCCTAATATCTATTAATTAGATTTTGACATGTTCTGTTGATTGATCATGATTGAGTACGGTTATGTAGTGTTCACTACTATAGACCGAGTCGAAAACGAAACAGAATTGAATTTAGGGTTTTTTTTAAGGGTTTGTTAAATTTGATGAATTTTGGGTGGATGTGTGTAGGTGGATCACAAGAAGATGGACAAATTGAAGATAGCAGAATGGGGAGAGAAGCTGAAGACTGGAGGAGCTCAGATGACTAGAATGGTGAGTGGGAAAGTGAAAGAGATGCTTCAAGCTCCGACCTTGGAATCAAAAATGGTAGATGAAGCTACTTTAGAGACATTAGAGGAGCCAAATTGGGGAATGAATATGAGGATATGTGCTCAGATTAACAACGATGAGTTTAACGGCACTGAGATTGTTAGAGCCATCAAGAGGAAGATCTCAGGTAAGAGCCCTGTGAGTCAAAGGCTGAGCCTTGAGCTTTTGGAAGCTTGTGCTATGAACTGTGAGAAGGTTTTCTCTGAAGTTGCTTCTGAGAAAGTTCTTGATGAGATGGTGTGGTTAGTCAAAAATGGTGAAGCTGATTCAGAGAATAGAAAGCGAGCTTTTCAGCTTATTAGAGCTTGGGGACAATCTCAAGATCTTGCTTATCTTCCTGTTTTCCAGCAGACTTATATGGTAAATATCTCTGAATCTGATTTTTCTTATGAAAATATGGCTTTTATTAATGTGTGTTAGTCCTTGTCTGTTCTATTTTCTGTTTTCCTTAGAGCTTAGAAGGGGAAAATGGTTTAAACACTCATGGTGAAGAGAACTCAATGCCGGGACAAAGTTCTCTGGAGTCTCTTCTCCAACGGCCTGTCCCAGTTCCTCCACCTGGTAGCTATCCGGTTCCTAATCAAGTACAGGCTCGTGGGGAAGATGAAGGTGGTCTTGACTATAACTTTGGACACTTATCGATACAGGATAAGAAGGAACAGATTGAGATTACACGAAACAGCCTCGAGTTGCTTTCTAGCATGTTGAATACTGAAGGGAAGCCGAATGACACAAAGGTAATCTCTGCGTTATTTGCTCATTATGCTTTTTAAGAAACAGTAAATTTTCAGCTTTGTGTGATGTTGTCCTTTTACTTTAATCAATCTCTGATATTGATTGAAATCGACGGGATGATGAGTTTGTATGTTGTATATGGCTACAGGACGATCTAACGGCAAGCCTGATAGAGAAATGCAAGCAATCACAGCCGTTGATTCAAATGATCATAGAGAGTACAACAGACGATGAGGGAGTCCTATTCGAGGCTCTGTATCTGAATGATGAGCTCCAACGCGTTCTATCTAATTGCAAGAAGCCTGATGAAACCGAAAAGAAACCATCCGCAGTGGAACAAGAATCATCAGGAAGCAAAGATGCAGGTCCAAAACCAACTGAAGAAGATGAAGAAGAAGAAGAACAACCTCTAAAGAAAAAGGAGAATAATGATGACACAAAACATTCAGAATCATCAGGATCCTCTAAGGAAACAGTCAAAGAAGATAAGCCGGTGAAAATAGAACTTGGACTTTCAAGTGATGAAGATGAAAAATGAGCAGTCTATTTCTCTCTTCTTCCGGCATGGATATCAGAATGTTGTGAAGATTTGTTATTGATGTTTGCTTTTAAATTATAACAATGTAGTTTCAGTATCATTGTTGAACCTTTTAGTTTCGTTTTTTCGGTCTGTGTTTTAAAGTGTTCTTGTTTTTCATAAGACATCTTTAAACCTTAGGTGAATTTTCAAACCTTATATGAAAGTATTTTGGTTACACTTGGTCTCTTGCTTATATGTGTTGTGAGGTTAGTATCTAGCTTCCCTCTGGTTTGTTACTTATCACATCTATTTTATGAACCAAGTCAGACCAAGTGCCGACCATAGTAGAGGGCACATTTCACCGCACTAGAGGAACTGTCTCCATGTTCCAAGTGATGATGGGCAATTCTTTAGTACCAAAGGTACAAAAGATTTCAGGTTCGAATCCACTCTTTGTGAGAAGTATTCACATGGGCTTCTCTGGTTTTTGGAAAAGACATACGATTGAAAGGTATTAATGTTTTGACCTTTAGTTTCGGAAATTTTGGTATGCTATTACGGATAATAGTCTTTACTACTAAGAGTCGGCGGTCACCTAAAATCTTGAATTTCTCATTTTACAAAAAAAGAACAACTGTCTCCATGCAATTCTTTCGTATCTTGAACTGAACATTTGAATGTGATAAGAGTAAATTTACTTTATAAACAACTTTACAACCTTTAACAATGGTTTTAGACTAATATTTTTCTGTTGTTTTACAGCAAAGTTTTTTTTTTTGTCTTCACAGAATTTTTTTTTACTAGGCGGCAGATAGGAAATAGTAAAAGTTCCCCACCGCCTAAAACTCTCTTTGTGTTAGAGTCTTTCCAATCTAAAACCTAAAATCTAAATCTCTCCTTCCTTCGACGGCTCGGTTCAGCTAAAGAGTCTCAGAGTCTCGGAAAGACTCGAACACACTCGCCGAGCCAATCCTCTCAATTTCTTCATTGGTTTAATCCGCCTCTAGCTTGCGAAGCGGTTCTCGCTCTCACGCCACTAAGTTCGTCTTCTTACTCCTTTCACATTGTTCAGCTGGTTGATCCTAGCCTAGAGTTTTGCTCTACTCCAACTTAACGTAAGTTTCTGGTTGCTTCTCGTTTAGGGTTTTGCTCTAATCCAACTTTCTGTAAGTTTCTGCTTGCTTCTAGCCTAGGGTTTTGGTCTACTCCAGTTTGCCATAAGTTTTTGGTTGATTCTCGCACAGGGTTTTGCTCTCTCAAACTTAGCTGAATTTTCTGGTTGATTTTAGCTTTTCCTAGTGTTCGTTTGGTTATATACGGATAACTCCTTCGTTTCTGTGTATTATGTTGTGCTTACCATAGTAAATTTTCTCGGACTTTTTGTACCTGATATTGTCACCAGGCGTTGATCTTCAGACTGTTGTGTTGTTGATCCCTCTGCTTCTTGCTTCCATTGCGATTGTTTGCTCCTCCGTTAATCTGAAAGTGTCAGAGATAGTCCATGTATTTCATGTTTCAGTCTAGAATGGTTTCTCTTTCTTTTTCTGTTATTTTTTCGTATCAATTGTGGAATGTTATAATAGCATTAGGGGGGATTTCGCTAATGGGTTTCAGATTAAATCATCTAAGTTGCTGATATGCTATAGTAAACCCTTAGAGATTTACTTTATGTTTATGAAAAAAGCTATATTCTGTGGGGATGCTTTGATTTGATTTTGAGCTTAATATGCGATACAGTTATCTGCACTACATAATTCTGATTTCTTATGAATTCTATATGACAGCTTTACATAAAGATGGATGATAGCTTGTATGATGAGTTTGGTAACTATATTGGACCTGAGATTGAGTCTGACAGAGAGAGTGATGATGAAATAGGAGACGAAGAGCTCCAAGATAATCAACCTGAAGAGGATGGGTCAGATGGCGAACATGGGCCTGGGGGTTCAAATGGCTGGATTACTACTATCAATGATGTTGAGATGGAGAACCAAATTGTTCTTCCTGAGGATAAGAAGTATTATCCTACTGCAGAAGAGGTTTATGGTGAGGACGTTGAGACCTTGGTTATGGATGAGGATGAGCAGCCTCTTGAGCAACCCATAATCAAACCTGTTAGAGATATTAGGTTCGAGGTGGGTGTAAAGGATGCTACGACATATGTGTCAACACAGTTTCTTATTGGTCTTATGTCTAATCCAGCGCTTGTGAGGAATGTTGCTCTTGTGGGGCATTTACAGCATGGGAAAACTGTCTTCATGGATATGTTGGTAGAGCAGACACATCATATGTCGACATTTAATGCTAAAAATGAGAAGCATATGAAATATACAGACACAAGAGTCGATGAGCAGGAGAGGAATATATCAATCAAAGCGGTTCCAATGTCTCTTGTCCTTGAGGACAGTCGATCCAAATCATACCTATGCAATATCATAGATACCCCTGGACATGTCAATTTCTCAGACGAAATGACTGCTTCTCTTAGACTTGCTGATGGTGCTGTTTTGATTGTTGATGCTGCTGAAGGAGTGATGGTAGGTGTTTGCTCTCTTTCTGTCTTGATTTATATGTGTAAAGTTTGCTAGATTTTGCTAATGCTAATCATCTTATTTAGGTAAACACAGAGAGAGCTATTCGGCATGCAATCCAAGACCGTCTCCCTATTGTTGTTGTGATCAATAAGGTACATCTAGCTTCAACGTGTAAATGATATCTATTGTGTCAGATGCTTATTTTTCCATACATTCTATTTGACTCTTGCTTTTTGTCAAATTAAAGGTTGACAGGCTCATAACTGAGCTCAAACTACCTCCAAGGGATGCTTATTACAAGCTGAGACATACACTTGAAGTCATCAATAACCATATATCTGCTGCTTCAACAACTGCTGGAAACTTACCCCTTATAGACCCTGCAGCTGGAAATGTTTGTTTTGCCAGTGGTACTGCAGGATGGTCTTTCACATTGCAGTCTTTTGCTAAAATGTATGCCAAGCTTCATGGGGTGGGCATGGATGTGAATAAGTTTGCATCTCGACTATGGGGAGATGTTTATTTTCACCCTGATACTAGGGCATTCAAGAGAAGTCCTCCAGTAGGTGGTGGAGAAAGAGCATTCGTTCAGTTTATTCTGGAGCCTCTATACAAGATATACAGCCAAGTTATTGGTGAACATAAGAAAAGTGTAGAGACCACCCTTGCAGAATTAGGAGTGACTCTGAGTAATAGTGCATATAAGCTGAACGTTAGACCTTTACTCAGGCTAGCCTGTAGCTCAGTTTTTGGGTCAGCATCAGGATTCACTGATATGGTGGTGAAGCATATTCCTTCCCCCAGAGAGGCTGCAACCAGGAAAGTCGACCATGCATACACTGGGCCCAAAGATTCTCCTATTTATGAATCGATGGTAGAATGTGATCCATCTGGACCTCTCATGGTTAATGTGACTAAGCTGTACCCCAAATCAGATACTAGTGTGTTTGATGTCTTTGGAAGAGTATACAGTGGTAGGCTTCAAACAGGGCAAAGTGTACGTGTACTAGGAGAAGGGTACTCACCTGAAGATGAAGAGGACATGACCATTAAAGAAGTGACTAAGCTATGGATATATCAAGCCAGATATAGAATACCAGTAAGCAGTGCTCCTCCTGGTTCATGGGTATTGATTGAAGGCGTTGATGCGTCCATCATGAAAACCGCGACACTGTGTAATGCAAGTTATGATGAAGATGTCTACATATTCCGGGCCCTCCAGTTTAATACCCTCCCGGTAGTCAAGACTGCTACTGAGCCTCTGAATCCTAGTGAGTTGCCCAAAATGGTGGAAGGGCTTAGAAAAATTAGCAAAAGCTATCCACTTGCGATTACTAAAGTAGAGGAGTCAGGGGAGCATACTATTCTAGGCACAGGTGAGTTGTACTTAGATTCCATCATGAAGGACCTCAGGGAGCTCTATTCAGAGGTCGAAGTAAAGGTAATCTAATTTGGCTTTATGATGGTAATTCTCTTTTGCAAGCTGATTGCTGATTTGTTTGTTTGATCTATGATCCTTTCACATTCTTAAATTTGCAGGTTGCAGATCCTGTGGTCTCCTTCTGTGAGACAGTGGTTGAATCTTCGTCAATGAAGTGCTTTGCTGAGACACCAAACAAAAAGAACAAAATAACTATGGTAGGATATCGTCCATTTTCTTTGTTAGCCCTTTTGTATAAAACTGATATGCTTGGTATGGTGCTCAAGCACAAGTACTCTGTGACTGATCTAAAATCTGTGTCATGCTGAAGATTGCAGAGCCATTGGATAGAGGACTTGCAGAAGACATTGAAAATGGCGTCGTTAGCATTGACTGGAACAGAAAACAGCTCGGTGACTTCTTCAAGACTAAATATGACTGGGATTTACTGGCTGCGCGTTCCATTTGGGCTTTTGGCCCTGACAAACAGGTGAAAATGCGATCTGGGCGCTCTTTCTATCTCTATGCTTGTCTTGTGATATGACTCTAGCAAACATCATGAGTATGTTTTGACAGTATTTCACCTTTTATTGTTTTTTACTGACCAACAGGGGCCAAATATTTTATTGGATGACACCCTCCCAACTGAAGTTGACAAGAACTTGATGATTGCAGTGAAAGACTCTATTGTTCAAGGGTGATCAATTTTCTTCTGTTACACTTTCCTTTGGGTCCATTTTATTTGGCTGTAGCTTAATGGCTTCTTTTTGATCCTTGTGCAGGTTTCAGTGGGGTGCTCGTGAAGGGCCCCTATGTGATGAGCCCATCAGAAATGTGAAGTTCAAGATTGTTGATGCACGGATAGCACCAGAGCCGTTGCATAGAGGATCTGGTCAGATGATTCCAACTGCAAGACGTGTAGCATATTCATCCTTTCTTATGGCAACTCCAAGGTTAATGGAACCTGTCTACTATGTGGAGGTACATTAAATCCCCTTTCTAGTTTTGCTCTTCATTTTCTTCCTCATATACTGATAAGAGTTATGATTTGGTCTCAGATACAAACACCAATCGACTGTGTAACTGCCATCTACACAGTTCTGTCACGTAGACGTGGACATGTCACATCTGATGTTCCTCAGCCCGGAACTCCTGCCTATATTGTGAAGGTTTGTGTCCTTTTTTCCCTTTCTTATGTTGTCTAATTTTTCAGAATAACTGATTCTCTGGGTGATGGTGTTTCAGGCTTTTCTTCCTGTAATAGAATCATTTGGGTTTGAGACAGACCTAAGGTACCACACGCAGGGACAAGCCTTTTGCTTATCTGTGTTTGATCACTGGGCCATTGTTCCAGGAGATCCTCTTGACAAATCCATCCTATTGCGCCCACTTGAGCCTGCCCCAATTCAGCATCTAGCTCGTGAATTCATGGTCAAGACCCGTCGTAGAAAGGTACCATTCATTAATTTGTTTCAACACAGATACCATGCCAAAACGTTGTGGGTTTGATGCTGTTTCTGATACAAATGAAACTCTAGTGTTTGTTGAAGAGAACCTAGTAAACACTCAAGAGTCCTCTAGGCTACTTATTTATTACGATGTGTTTGTTTTTGTTTGCAGGGAATGAGTGAAGATGTAAGTGTGAACAAATTTTTCGATGAAGCAATGATGATAGAGCTTGCTCAACAGACTGGTGATCTCCATCTCCAAATGATGTGATCATCTTCCTTTTACCTTTTTTTTTTTTCCGATTTTCCTCTGTATTTGTGAATTTATGGTCTAGTGTGACTAATTACTACTGCCTATGATATAAATGAGGTCTTTTTAAATACATTTTACTGGTAATCCACAACGATCTACTTGTAATTTTTACAACTTAACCAGTATTATGCTCTTTACAAGATTAAACTACATAATTGCATTTATTAACACAAGAAAGATTCAGTTGTCTTTGAAATAACTTCATGAAAAGTTTTCTTGTTTTATTTCTTTTTAAAAAGTTGAGTTATATGGTTTGAAATTTTTTATATTAGAGGTTATTAAATTGAATTTTGGTAAACATTAAACCCGGTTTAATTGAATTTTGGTACAAATTCAACTCGGTTGAACTGAATTTTGGTACAATTTAAATCCGGTTGAATTGTATTTAGTAAAAATTAAACCCGGTTGAATTGAATTTTGGTACATACTAAACCCGGTTAAATTAAATTTAGTACATATTAAACCCGGTTAAATTGAATTTTGGTACAAATTAAAACCTAATTTTGGTACAAATTAATGCGACGTGGTTCTCTTACTATCTCTAGTAATAAGTACAGAAGAAGATTAGGAATTCTAAAATAGGCGAATCGAGAAGAAAATTAGGGTTCGAGATCGATGTTATCGCCGATCAGTAAGGAAAGATATGAGCTTCCTTCCCGAAGCGTCAGAAGGTGGAGGAGACAACTGACGATGACGACAGAAGCAGCGAAGTAAATGATATGTGTGATGGTAATAAGATAAAGCCTTATCGAGCAATGGTTGGCTATTTGGCTGGAGATATTAAAGTATGCTCTTGCTATCCTAAACCTCCTTCTTCTTAGAAAAAGAACAGTTTGTGATGTATATCATCTTCAAGTTCAAAGTTGCTACAGTTCGTCCTCCTGCTGCTGTAGACTTTGTAGTCTCCTTATATAGACATCCAAAGACAGTGAAGATGATGAGATTATGGGGATCTCCATCTCCAGATGATGTGATCATCTTTCTTCTACTGTATTGGTGAATTCATAGTCTAGTGTGACTAATTCACAATATCAACTTATTTAAAGTATGTGAAATTAAACACAATTATGCTAAAAAAATTAATTAATTAAAACTAAGTTTCTCTTGCATCTTTATAGCTGTAGAAGCTATTGCAAGCCGCAGCAAGTAGAACCATCGTGTCAACTGTGTCAACTATTCTTCATCATATCTTTGGTTTTATTTATTTATTTATTTAATTTTATATATATATATATATGTGAGACCTTTGATTTTGAATGCAGGTTCAACCTAAAATAAAATCTCTTATCTAATAAAATTGCAATTGCACAAAAGTTAATATTGTAGAAATGTACTTAATAATTCTCTACCATTTATTCGATAATAAATGATACGTAAGTATTAAATCTTAATATTTTATATTAATTTACTAAAATATTCTTTTTTAATCTTTATAACTAATTTTTTAATTAAAAATATTAATTCAAAATAAGATAAAATGAAAAAATTAGTTTTGTTTTTTGAACATATTAAATTATTATTTTAATGTACTAGCTTATTTCAATATGTTTATTATAATTAAAGTATATTTTAAAACTAAAAAATAAACGAGGCTTAATCTTAGTTTATTTTATAACTTTTAGCTACAAAATCAAAATTTATATAATATTTAAAAATAGTTAGATATATGCCTTCTATTAATTCATTAACATTCAGAAAAAATTTCAAAATAATTTTTTTTAGAAACAATACATCACATTATATGAAAAATCGACATATATACGTATATATACATATATATATATATGATTTTGAAAAAAAAATATACTTCATAATATTGAAAAATTATACAACTTAAATAAACATTAACAAAACATATAATATAAATGTAGATTGATCATCTAGATTTATGAGAGTCAAAAATATATATATGCATATTGCATAATACGCATCTATCATCTAAACTATATACATATAACATTACAAATAAAACCATTATAAAAAGAGATATATATATATATATATATCGTAAAAATATTTCGTGCACGACGACATGTACAATCATTTAGTTAGTTGATAAATAATTATACAAAAAATACAAAACAAAATATTTAAAGATGGTACTTACACATATTTCATAACTTTTGGGACAGATTTGATGAAGTTTCCCTATAAATGGGCAAGCTTTCTTTTGAACAACTTTATGTTCTATCAAAAACTTTTTAATCTCTTTGTAATTAGTGACTTTTTTGTCAACTCTATGTTCCAATATTGTTTACCAAGTGTTGTGGTGACAGCTCAAGCAAACTATGTTTCAACCATCTTATTATTTCAATTGTCTAACACAAATTTATTCATCTCTCTTCACTAATTACATTTTTAACAAAAATATATTATCAATTTTATTATTCAAGTAATATGTGTAAGTGTATGTCAAATCTAAGTACGTTTCAGTTTTTTCTTATATTGTGTATAGTGGAAGGGAGATCCTAGGTAGTAGAAATAAGTATTAGTAAAATATTTAATAATTGATATTACTGGAATTGGATTATTAATGCTTGTGTATAGAAAAAAATTAAATCAAAATTATCTTTGGCAAAGCTTATCAATTGAAGTAAGTTTCTTTGTTGATTTTTGGACTCTTTAAAATAACGCAGAGGCTGAATATTTTTTTCTTTTATATTTTCACAAGAACTTACACTTATATTTATTGGATCTTCATCAAAGGAATCTGATGTATCCAATAAAATTTTTTCTTGACTCACACTTGATCTACAAGATTTATAATTAGGAAATGTTGGAAAAAAAACATATTGAGGACAAGTATTTGAAAATCTTCCAATAAAACAGAAAACATATAGGTACAAGGCAGTCCATGGTTAATGGAGCAATCCATTATCCAATATTGAACGTAGTGTTGTGATGATTCAAGCACAAAATACATAGAGTACTTTCATAAATCTTAGCAATAAAGTATGAATTGTTGAGTGTTTAATAAATATAAATAACTTATTTCATCAATATATTGATCTAGAGAGTTCACAAGAAGTATATAAGAACTACGTCTATGTAAATTTTGTTTTTTAGTTTATTAATCTATAAAACTCAGACTTCTCTTTTTTTTTTTTGTCAAACAAATTCAGACTTCTCTATCTTTTAAGTTTTTTCATAGCATTTACAACGTCAAACATTTTTTTGCTTTGGCTTCATGTCTTGTTGTTTCATTTAACCTTGGCAGAACAATAACCAAAACACACCAAACACACAAACAAAACACAACCACAACACACGTACACAGAGGCAACACACACAACAACATTACTTTCAACCTTAAAACAACCAGGTAAGTGATAAAGGTGTCATCTTTCAACTAAAATTTGAAACTTTCTTGTAAAACTTGCGCCTTTCAGCTAATACTTGCATCTTTTGTCACCAAGGAGGCTCTAATACAATATGCAGTATTTTGTTCCGTTGATATATATGTTTGTTTGTTTTCATGAACATGTAGGTCATTGAAGACGGTTGCATAGAGTATTGTTGGGCCCTGGTTGTTTTAAACATCACCCCCTCAAGTGGAGGCACTTAACACGAAAGAGAATTATTTGGATTCTAGGAGCCTAAGTGATAAATTAACGGATATTGTCAATTAGCGATTACAACATTTACTAAGTTTAAAATGTCTTTTTGTAATTCAAATTTGGTTTGACATAATTTTTCATTAGATTATTTTTCAAAGTTTTCTAACACAAAATGTCTAAATGTATAATATTCCTTTGCTATAAAGCTGCCGCTAATCTTATATATTAAAACGGGAGACACTAACATTTAGTTTATGTTTTAAACTTTAGGATAAAATTAATCTAAGGTTCATAACAACCCTTAAAAATAGGCTTGAGATAGGTTTTGTTACAAATATTTATTTAAAAAAAATAAATTAATAAAGATTTAATGAAAAAACATTTAAAAAGCTAAAATAAAAAGTTGGTTACAAATTTAGTTATTGATTCGGTTCCGGTTCTGGTTTGGATTCGATTTTCCGGGTATATAGATTTAGGAT
>OVAX01002303.1:0-31098 GCA_900406405.1 Lepidium africanum
GATTGGCCGGTGAACAGTTCGAAAATCGCAGAAAAATGAAGCTGAAACTCAAAACCCAGCAGCTACCTTCGTGCACAAGCAATAGACAGAAATTAGGGTTCTTACACTAAGAAAACGGATGTTACTTGCGTAACAAGAAACATGTTTCCTGATGATTTGTCATTCCGACGGTTCCTTTGGCTTCCTGGATATGTCCTCTAAACAAAACCAACCTGGATTTAGCTTTCCTTGCACAGATCTAGTCAAAAATCAACTCTACATATGCCAAGTCGAAAACAGATATCAGAACAATTTCCAGATTTCTCTAAGTCTGAAGCAAAAACTAATATGACACCTCACATTAATCTGATCGTATCTTCTCCAATAAAACTCCGATCACCAAGCCGTTTGTAGCTACAGATTTTTGAAAGAAAGATCTTTCCAACCCTATAAAGATCATGATAAGAAGCTCAGTTACTGGTTAGTTATGAACCCCAAAAGTAAGAAAAATAGACACGTTTATGAAAAGAGGCCAGTTTCAACGTCTTACCTTAGATTGATCGTAACTTCCTCAATATAGCTCCATTTGACAAGAGGTTTTCGGCTATGGATTCTTGAGAGAAGATCTATCTAACCATATGAAAAACATGATCGTCGGATCAGTAAAACAAAAGTTATGGGCCCTGAAAGTAGGCTGTTCAGACTGGATTCCTTACCAGTTTGAAGCTTTGATGGTTGGCTCTACAAATTCCGGTGACAAAGATGGTGGTTTCGGGGTTCAAGGTTGCAACTTGCTTGAGGTGAAAGATGCATAGGCGGCATGGAAATAAGAGGGAATAGGCGAGATATGAGTTAGGTTAGGTTTAAGGTTGAGATGACTTATCCTTCCTAATTTTCCTCAATAGACTTTTTCCTCAAGTTCAAACTCATATTCTTCTCTTATTGGGCTTATGGGCTACGAAATTGAGTTCCCAAAACTCATGTTTGGGTCTCACACTTCTCAACCTACCCCTCAATCTAAACGTTTTTAACCTATCTCCCCCAGGATTGAAAATCATGGTTTAAGTCAAGTAAATCCTTACCAAACCGATTTTACGCCAAACATAACCAGTCACCTGAACCAAAACTTTTGAAAAACCCGACCCGTTTGACATCTCCAATATGTCTAGAATTAAGCCCTAATTTTGAAGATCAATCAAAGGAGAACAAATTTTGGAGTAAAATTCGGAGGTTTGGTTGGTTATTTTTCTTGGTTTCAATTTGTTGAGTATTGTTTCTGATAAAGAAGAGATAATTTCTAAAGGTTTTTCTATGTCGATTTGTGATGTTTCAGGTCGAAGAATGAGTAATGTTACAGGCATGTCTAGTGGTTCCTCGAATGCTAATTGCAGAGGTCGAATCGTTACAAGGATTACAAAGAGATGCTGGTGTTGTTCCTTAATGAGTTCGCTTATGTCAAATTCAGGAAGAAATCCTTATTATTATTATCGTTGTTCATATGCTGTTGCAGACAAGGTAAATGTTGCAATGGTTCACTCCTTTAATCTTGTGTTTGGTTGTGTTAATCAATTTGTTTTACATTGTAGCTTGTAGTTGATGATCATGTCTTCAAATGGGTAGATGAGGCTATTGTGAAGGAAATAGAGAGACTTGATAGGAAGATGGTCGAGATAGAGAGTAAGAGTCTGGAGCTGCAACATATCCTGGTTGAACTGCTGCAAATGAAGATTGAAAATGAATTAGTAGAGAGAGTTGAGAATGTACTTATTGAATCCGAATGTAAAATGCCTTACACCATAACCTCAGGTTGTCGTTCAACACATCTTCGTAAACATCCTTATCATACACCATCAATTGCATCAAATTCTCTCTATACTCAACGTCATTGTAGCTCCGCGCGAGGTTCTAGATGAATGATTTCATTTGTGTCTTCTTGTCATGTCTTTTTTTGAGATTGGCATAGATGTGTTTAACACACATTCTATGCTCAATCCTTGGCCACTCTACCTCCACAACCCTTATAAATCCCTTTACCAAAAAAAAAGAAACATTGATTAGTAACTAATGATACTAGTAAGTAAACAAATGTAGAATCTACATAAAGACCTTATCAAAATATGGGGAGTTTGTTGTTTAGCATCACATTATAGAACCAAATTTGTATAGAATTTGCAAAACAAAGAATTTAGTGTGTGTAATCTTTGTAAATGTTGTAAAACACCTTAATATCCTTGTTTAAACTATTAGTTATAAATTTAAATTAAAGTAAACTAATAATTTCTAAAAAGTAGCCAAAATATAACTATGTGTATTTGTGCATAATTACAAAACTTGTAAAACAATATTTTACTAAATTTATATATTTCAGCAACATTTTGCGAAAAATTCAACTCTCTCTCCAAAACCTAAAATTTTTGAATCTCCCTATGTTATTTTTCCCAGTTATGCCCTGATTTTTCCCTTATCTTTCCTCTTTTAGCATTCTTTTAAGTGATAATATACTAGAATATACCACAATTTGCATTTAATGACTAGAATGAGATTTACTAAATTAGCACAAGTTTTTGGGTATGAATATACCATTATTTCTTGACACTTCTAGTTAATTACGATGAATGCCATTAACATGAACAAACAAAAAAAAAACTTCTTCTTTATCTCCCTTCATTTTAAGGTTTATGTTTCTACATTCTTCCTCTTTCTCAATTTTATGTGCTTATTTCTCTCACTCTTTCTAATGAGCCCTAAAACATCTCACGTTCTTCTTCTTTCTCAATTTCTTTGTACTCATCTCTTTCACTCTTGTTGGACGCGTAATATTTTGGGTTGGTGTATAAAGTTCTACAAAATTGTTCTTCAAGTATAGAAGATACATCATTTTGGAAGCGCAAGCGATTGCCTTCTTTATCGGAAAATTTAGGGATATTTGAATAATGATGACCAGATATCTTGTTAATATCCATCCGACAGAGCTTAAGTTTCCTTGTAAGTTTTGTTCTTATGATTTCTCCACCCTTGGAATTCTTAACATATCGGCTTTGCTGGTATTTTGTGATAGTCGTTCCCTTCTTATTGAATTTTGAGGGATTGTGATTTTTGATTTACTAAATTGTTTTTGTTGTTGGTGAAGTTGAGTAGAAGAAGCAAAATTCTTGTTCGATGCAATTGAACAAGAAAACATCTAACTGTGTCGTCTTGAAGGTCTAAATTATTCTTCATCTCCTACTTTTTTGTTTTAAAATTCGTTCTTACCAGAAATATTGTCGTTAATAAGTTAAAACTATTAATTCTTGGAAATACTGTGCCGACCAAACACCGCTGTTGTCCTACCCGGCGATGCCTGCAATGTTACATGTTTGCTACAAGTTGCTTCCTTCAATTGTCTCCTCAACATTTCTCTATTTAATTATTAACCTTTTCCTTTGCTATGTTGTAGCAAAATTACATATGATATTGATGTGACTAAGCAACTGGATTATCTTGCTAGTACATAATATGCTAAAATTTTCTTAGAGCTGGTACTTGTTAATACTTAACAATCCTTTTCTTTCTCGACAAATAGAAGATATATATATATATATATATATATATATATATATACTATTTTTCTGTTTCTTACAATGGTTTTGTTGCAGTGATGATGCAAGCCCAAAAAGAAGCACCACTGGATATGCAATGCAAAGACAAGTTCCTTGTTTAGAGTGTTATTGTTCCGATGGTACAACATCCAAAGAAGTACTCTCTGAAATAGTTGGACTCATCAATATCAATGCTTGCACTCTTTCTCTGTTTTACTTCTTTATTCTTATTTGTTTTTGTGGAGGTCTTATATTATTAATTTGTTGTTATGCAGTTTAACAAGGAGGTGGGTAGAGTGACTGAGGATCTCATATTGTAGGTTATTTTCATTCCTGCTAATCCCCTTTCACCTGTCCCTGAAGGCTCTGAAGAAGGAAACTCTCCTAGGACTTCACTTAACGAGATTGGCTCTCAAACTGGATTAGTCTTTGATGATGTGAGATTATCATATATTCTCATTGAACTATTACCATATTCTGATAGAAAATTGAGTTCTACGAATGCATCTTCGTCTTTCATGTGTCAAAACTCTTGACAAAACAAATGAAAAATCCTCAGAGGTAACATCACATTGTCTTTGTCTCTTCTTTTTTTAGAAAAAAATACTATGCTTTAGAAATTAGATGTAATCATAAAACTCTCATTTTCAAGTGGTTTGAGTATATAAATGTAAGTGTGTATGTGTATGTAAATCTGGTTAAGTAATTAAAGGACAAGAAAGAAGTTGGTTTCATTGCCGGGATATTATAGTGCAAGAGAAAAATTTAATGGATCTTAAATTAATATTTTTAAAACAATAATTAATATTTTACTAAAACTCTTGACGAAACAAATGAAAAATATTCAGAGGTAACATCACACTGTCTTTGTCTCTCTTTTTTTTAAGAAAAAAATACTATGCTTCTGGAATTTAGATAATTATATAGTGAGGTGATCAGTGATCACAATGTCAATGTAGAAGAAAGGGAGAAAGGGATTAAGTGTATCTTGTACAACTTTTCTAAACGGGAGGAGAAATCATTTGGGAAATGAGTATTTGTAAACTGCTACCTTATAGTCTATAATTTTTATTGGAAATACTTTAATTGAGTTGGACTAGTGTGTTTCTTGTGTTTGCCATTCCAGCTCCAAGAATCCCCTTGGTGAATCTGATCTTGCTAGGAGAATAGTTCATCAACGGGAAGGAGGTATTTTTCTGATTTACAAATATATTGGTATGTCTCTTAATGGAATACGAGGTGGTGTTAAGTGTATATTGATGAGAATTGGTGTGAGAGCTTCTCCAGAAGTTCGACAAGCATATAAAAAGTTAATTGGTGTTGTAGTGGAGTTAATCGATTGGGATGTTCCATTAGATGAGTTTCGTGAAGTAGCTTTTGCTGCATATGAAGAGAATGTAATCGGAGGAGGTGGTTATGGGATTGTTTATCTTGGCGTTTTAACTGCAAATTAGGGGATTTTACTTGTAATTTTGTTTTACATTGAAGCTTGCTTACCATAGTCTGTTAGTGGTGTACAATCTCAATGACGCAGCCTGGAAACTCAAATTGAAGGATTAAAAGAAGGCTGGAAAACTATGCACAAAGGTAAGAAACCGATGTGTAAGATTAAAGAAAGTTCTTTCTTTTAGTTTCGAAAGCTAAAAGAAGGAAAATGTGTTTTTTGGTATTTAGGTCTTAGGACAAGAAAGCACCAATGTGAAGGCCTTATAGAAGAGCACAAGCATACATGTAGATGGCTGATTTGGACTTGGCTAAGTTTGATATCAAGAAATAAGGAAATTATGCGTTTTGTACATGTAAGCTTGCTTACCATAGTATGTTAGTGTCGTTATTCGATAGAAGGCTTGTATGAATAGATATTGATCTCAACATTTGGTATCTTGTGAATCTAATTCGTTGTGATCACATAGGTTGAATGAGAATTCATTGTTTGCCATAATCAAATCGTAATGTTCAGTTTCCTTATTAAACTTGTTGAGAATTAAGAGTTCTAAGTCCTGTGATAGCTTCCTTGATTGAATTTTACAAGGAAAATAAGTTTGTAGTCAAGGAATAAGTATGTAGAAAAATATGTATGTAGTCATTCTAAATATATTTTTAGTCAAGCACCTTATATGTAGTCATTGAAAAATGTGCTATTCCAATTTATTTAAATCTCACCACTTAATTTTGTACTATCATCCGATCAAAATAAATATGTAACTCTTGGTTAACCGTGGTTAAATTAATTATTTACAACAAATTATTTAATTTTTAGTGAAGTTACTTAATAAATCGTAATTAAGAAGATTTTCAATTCTTCTTATTTGTTTATTTGATACATTTTATATGTTTATATACATATACGAAATTTAAAAAATTTAGAGGAATTTTAAGAAATGTCCTTTTTGACATGCTCATTTTCAAAGAGTGCCTCCACATGCCTATTTCTCTCGCCCAATTTCCAAAGGAAATGGTATATTTTGAAAAGGGGTATGTCAAAAAGGGTATTTTTAAAATTCCCTCAAAAGTTTATAATTACCAAAGCACTTATTGTAATGCATCACAAGTAATAGAGCAACTAAAATCTTTTTGTAGAAAAAAGATTATAGAAAAGTTCTTGATTATGAAAGTGTCTATATTAGCTTAAAAGTTTTGAAAATACATAAGATTATGACTTATGAGTTACTGAAAACGATAATTAATTAATTCTTAGATGATAGTTAATCTAATATATAAATTTGGTTCTTTCTTTTATATTTTAGTAGTCTTGACGTTTGATATACGTGAATTAATAATTAAAAAAATTCATCATTTAATTCTGATAGGAATAGGGCTTCAAATTTTTAAATTGCTTTAGGCATCAAATTATATCAGGCCGACACTGAGTAGTGATTCATCATTTGACCCGAACGAGGATCCAAACATAATGGAAGAGAGAAGGATATTGCTCGCGAGAAACAAACTGAATGGTTAGCGGAAAGCAACCATGGCATTCCTAAACAATGTCCGTGTGGTGGGAAGATAATAAGGGAGACTACAAAGGATGTCGGGAAGACATTCTTCAAATGTAAAGTGTTTTGTAGTATATGTTGATTATGTCATGATCCTAAACATTTCATGTACATGCTGATGGTCTCCACCGGCTAACACCGTGGGATCTAGCTATTGAAGATGAGCTAGAAAGCTTAACGTTTCATGTACATGATGATGGTCTCCACCGGCTAACACTGTGGGATCTAGCTACTGAAGATGAGCTAGAAAGCTTACAATACACAGCAGCGGCACGCTCGACCGATATTTTTGAGCTCAGAAATGAGGTATGTATTCTGAAAAAGGATATCCAAATGATAGATGATGCATTTGCAAGGTTACCAAAATCGATGTAATGTTCTATCTATGTGTTGCTCACTAACACTTAGTTCCATGTCCTTGTAAGGTTTATGAAATCTACTTAGTTATGTGTCTTTGTAATCCATAATGTATATGTGTATTTGTGTCTTATGAAATAATGTATTTGTGTCTATGTGTTGCTCACTAATGTTGGTTTGTTGTTTCTATCAATGTGTTGTTAAGTTTCTCTCTTCACTCTTTGTAAATGTCACAAAGAAATTGCAATATAAGAAAGTTTATAAAAAAGGTGCACCAATTTAATAAGTAAGTTAAAAGTAAAGATGTACCAAAATGACAGGTTTATACGTCTATAATCCCAAAACCATTAATTAGCCTATTAAACTAAACTAACTAAACCAGCCTAACAATCAAAATGACCGGTTAATTATTTTGTATACCATTGGTGACCAATAAGCTAGCCACCAATTTGCTTCTTCGATTGCATGGTGATGCACATCTTATATGGTGGTCTTCGTAGCTAAGCAAATGATCTTTTCCTCATCTTCTTTGGCTCTTTAATCCGACTTGCTTCCTCTACTTCATCCTCAACATCTCCTTCAACCTCATCTTCAACATCTACTTCTTCCTCTCCATCAGCATTTGCTTTCTCATCCTCAACATCTACATCTTCCTCATCCTCAGAATCTTCATCAGACCTTATTTCTTCTTCCTCATCCTCAACATCCCTAATCTTTACTTCTTTCGCATCATCAACATCTACTCCTTTTCCTATGACATACTCTTCAATCTTTGGCAATCTACTGCTCATTGTGTCCAACCTATCATGGATTTACTTAAAGCAAAACACCATTATTTTCTTTATATCTTCGAATCCACTTGATAACAAATTTCCTCTTAATTTATGACCCTTAGAGGACTCACCAACCACCTTTTTTGCTGCCTTCTTTTTTCGTGCCTTTATTTCTTCTTCCCAGAACTGTGAAAAGCAAACTTTTTTTTGTTCATCAACTACTCACCTTTTCTAGCCATCAATGATGATGTCAATGGCATCGTCTTCTTCTCAATTCCAGCAAGCAGGTTTTCCTCAGCCCATGTTAGTTTTAAAACACTTGCAATCATCTGGTAAGTTATTAGGATATACAAGTTAATTCAGAAACATTAATCCATATGTAACCTAAATATAATCCTAAAGTAGTATATTTTGCTAACCTTTGTTTTACCAAGGGTTTTGTTGATCTCATTAATGCGAAACCCTCTCATTCTACAAGGTTTGAATTTCGTCTTGCACATTCTAGGGCAATCTTTGCATGCATCTTTGACATCTTCCTGGAAATCTTTCATCAACTTTGGGATTGCCTCAAATGCAAGAATCAACACCAAAAGAGAACTCATTTAATGAAGAAGTTAAAAAAAAAAAAAACATATAGCCCAAAAATAAAAATACTTGCATACCTCTAAGGGAACAACAAAACTTGGTAAGCTCATATTCGGGTTGGCCACACCTTCCCTAACTAGACCAAAAATTTGCTCAACCTCCTTCAAATTGTCAAAGAAAGAAAATATGCCCCATGGGAATAACAAATAGTCATCAAGACTGGTGACTGATATGCTTGCATTTTAACCCATTCTAGGCTCATTAATCACCCAAGTTGCATTCATAATCTTTGAATTTGTATCATATTAGAGTCCTTTAGGTCTACATTGCATTTTTACGTTGTATTTGCCTTGGAGTGGTTGCAGGAACAGTTTGGAGCATTCTTGGATCAAAAGAGGCTTGGATCGAAGGAAGAAAGGCCGACTCGCTATCACTACTCACCTACTACTGCGAGTGAAGCAACATTCATAACCTGGGAAGATGACTCGGTACTACTACTCGCTGGTCTGGGCGAGCTGCACCTGAAAAAGTTCTCAACTTTACCAGCCCAAGACGACTCCTGGCTTGACTCGGATGGTGAGGCGAGTTGGACCAATTCATAATCCAAAAATGCAGTACTCGCATGCACCTCCGAGTCAGCAGTTTCTTTGACTTTTTATTTTCCATTTTGACCAACTTAGGTCAGATGTAAGGGGGCTATAAATACCCCTTTAGCCCCCAAAAACCCTATGCTCGTTTTTTTTTTTTTTTTTGGCAAAGATCAACATCCACTTTTCCATCTTTCTCTAGATTTCTTTACCTCTTTTGTGTAAGACTTTGATTTATGGTTGCTTTTGCTTAATTAATCAGAGTTTGTTTAGTTTCATTGCTGTTCTTACTTATGTCTTCATCTTTTATTGCTGGGTTTGTGTTTATTTCCATGATTAGTGAGTAGATCTCGTTAGGGTTAGTGAGGAGATGGGTTAGATCTAGATGGAATCATGGTAATCTCTCCTACTTAGGTTAGTAATGCTTAGATTCTGGTAGATTAGATGATCTTAATGCTTGTTTCAATCTGATCAATTGGAACTTGAACTAAAGGAAACAAACACCCACTAAGTGTTAGATAAAATGTCAAGTTCAGTTATAGTCTAGGATTTGCTGCTCCTTGAACAGAGATTGTTGTTTGGAGCAGTAGATTTGCTTATCTCAGCCTTTGCTTAATGCCAATCTGATTTTGATTACCAAGAGATTCGGTTTTGGTCAATCTCAGATTGAGGTTTCATTATCCATGAGAATGGTTTGATTGCTTGATTGTTAGTTGCTGTAGCTCAGAATAATCCTGTTAGGTTGCTGGATAAGAGTAGAGAACCATGACCCGACCCATCGAAATCAATTACCCTCATCTCCTCATGAACCTGTATTTAGCTACTGTTTCTCTAGTTTATCTTGCTCTGTTTTTGCATCAATTCTCTGTTTCACATTGCTTTGTTTTTAGTTTGCTCTATTTCGATTTAGTTTTGTTTGCATTCCCATTTAGTTCTGAATCAATCTTTTTAGATAATGGCTTGAACTAGTGTTTGATTGCATTACCTATTGCTAGGCAAGATCCAGTTGGTTCGATACCTCAAGTACAATGAGGATTTGGTAATTCAGTGGGTTAAAAGCATGTTACCAGTGATAATCCGCCTTAAAAACTTGTCCACTAATGTTGCATATAGCCCTTTCTTTCCATTTCCTTTGATAACTAACGTTAGAAAATACAATACAACCATTGTCAACCTATCCCTTGAATAGGTATGCATCGACAAAAACTTCTTCTCCACAACCTCTTGTGTCACTTTCGTCTTCTTGAAATGTTTCACAATGAAATTGAGATTCCCCATCCCTTCATAATTATTCGGATACTGATGGCAATGCAGACCTGATAGCAAGGCATGCTCTCTTAGTGAGAATCGCACTGGTACACCATTGACCACAAAGCACAACTCCTTCATCTTCTATGTCCGAGCCATGCGCACCCGTAGCATCCACATTCTCATCCTCTTGTGAAACACATCATATGGCATATGGAAGAAATGACCAAACTATGAATGGTCATAGAACCATTGCTTCTCTGGTGGATATAGCATTTTCTCTAAGTTCTCCACTGTTTGTTTTACGTAGCACCTAATGGCAATCTTAATGGTCATGGTGTACTCACTTGTCGGAAGATACATGGTTTCAGGTGGGAACACTTTCGTTCCTCCATTATTCTATTCCTCAATTTGCAGAAAACAACCAAATATCAGAATCAATACTATAATAAGCACTATACATGTTTAAATAAATCATAAATCTGAATATCATTCCAAACACTGTACGTTCATAAATCCAGTCTTAGATTCAATACTTAAGAAACGTTTTAATAAATCCAAATCTCAGAACTATTACAAACACTATACTTAAATCAATCCAATTCTCAGAATCAATACTATAAGAAACCTTTTGTTCACATTTTAATCATTTCAAGTCTCAGAATCACAGTACAAATTGTATGAGAAAAACACAATAATCATTTTAATCAATCTAAATCTCATAATCAATACTTAACATTCTATTCAGTCCACTTCTTTGAATCAATACTACAAGAAACTATTTACTCACGTTTAATCAATCCTAATATCAGAATCAGAGAACAAATATTGTAAGAAACAGTATACTTGTTTTATGAAATCCAAATCTCATAATCAATACTTAATCACGTTTTAATCAATCCAAATCTCAAAATAACCGAACAAAATCATTAAGAAACACTATAATTTGAACACTTGGATAGATACATGTTCCGTCTCAGAATAGATCCAGTATACTATACTTTAATTATAGAACAATTCCTTATACGATGGATAATAAACTAAATAATCCAATCTACACAGACTTAGATCTACAATCCTTTAAAAGACAACAACAATGATTTTAAAATGGACAATCCATCATATCGAAAACCATAAAAGTTGCTTTTCAGAAGTACAACTAATTCAACAATTTACTAATACTAGGTTAAAGTAACTTATCGTTTCTAATTCTGATGATTCCTCCGACTCTTCATCTTCTAACTCTCATTTTTCTAACTCCTCTTGTTCGCTTCCTTGCTCTATCAAGTCATCCTCTTCTTCTACACTTTCCGGTTGTTCCACCGGAAGTTTGACTGGTTTCAAACGTTCGGTTGAGTTTTCCACCAAAGGATCCACCTCATGTTGCACCGATGGTTCCACAGCAGTTTCCACTATAGGTTCCACCTGAGGGAAGAGAGATCTCATAAATCCAGTGATACCTCCGCTTCCCCTATTTTGAGCTGTATTCTTAGTTCGAGCCATTCCTTGAGTATCGAGTAGAGGCAACAACAAATTAGATGAATAAGAGAAAAATTGTACGAAGATGTTAAAGATTTCTGCTGAAAATCGTAGAGAGAAAAGAAGGTGAAAAGGTACGATGAAATTGGGAATATGAGATAGATGTGATCAATTAGGGTTAATTTAGGGGAAACTTTTCTGCTCGGTTATTAATAGGTCAGTTTAGGTAGATTTGCGGTTTTAATCAAGTGAACTAACATTTATCAGATCCTTAATATGGATAACGGGATCAGGCGGATACTACAGGTTGGATCTTGTATGTCTTCAACTATCAAGGACAACAAGGTAAAACACCTTATTTTCTAACACCAACTGATTTAATTAAATCAGTCAAATAATAGAGAAATATATCAGTCACTTTCTTCTCAACTAAGAGTGTATGAGTCATTGTCCCAATATAACCCCTCACTAAAAGAAGTTAAAGAATTAAATAGTCTTTTTCCCATGTATAATAATAAAAATAACATTATAATGAGAATAACAAATATATAAAGTTCTTGAGTTTGTTCTTTTATATAATTAAGTATATTATTTTCTCAATGATGGATTGTTATTATTATAATTTAAAACGACTAAAAGATTAAAACTTATGTTTTCACTTCTAACAATAAGCTAATTTTTTTTTTTTACTATTATACTTTCTAAACATTTATTGTGAATGTTCTTAACTTAACTTGAATTTTTCCAGTGCCATCAACTACATCAATTAATGTTCTAATAATGAATATACTTCAATTTTAATATATAAGTTATGTTTGATAATAATGAAAAATCATATGTGTAATACATAAAACACATTAGATATATGCATAAAATGTGATACCTGAAATTTGAAACAAAATTGACCAAAAATTTTGGGTATTTGGTACTACATGAAACCGAGAAAAATAGCCGATGAGTTATCTTCGTCTATAACTACTGGTATCACATGATATCCGGAACTAAACCGATACCCAACTGGATACCCAATTAATTTAAGTACGTGTAGACATATTGGGTAGTACCTCAACTTGAGCAAACATGACCCGAACTGATATATATATATATATATATATATTCATGAAAATCATAAATGCGTATAAAAACTATATACCCAAAAGACCTGAAGTCAAATGGAGTTTACCAGTATTCAATCCAAAATGTTATATAGATCAGATAAATTCAAAATAATATTAATGTCGAATCGGTTATATCCATAGGATTAACAACAATATTATTAAAAAATAAAAAATTAAATCTAGAAATATTTTTTGAGCATACATATCTTTCCAATCTCTAAACTAAAGTGAAAATAAATAAATAAATATGTTTGAGTATATTTTTTTATGTTGGAAATTTTTAAAGATTTTTAAATTCAATTATGATGATTTAAAAGTACACATAAAATAAACAGTTAAGATTAAAACTCACAATTTAGTCCAAATCATAAACTAATTTTATATTATAATAAATAACACATAAACTAAAGTCCAAATGTAAATGTCATTCATTTTAATTTGTAAGATGTACAGTCACTAAACTTAAGACTCTGTATTATGCTATCAACAATGATTCTCTTTCTTCCACCTAATTATTTGATATACTTTCAAGTTTTATATCCTACAATAGTTTTGTTCACGAAAATTCAATATCCTACCTACTATTTTTATACAGCAATTTTGCGTTAAATGCCATAGTCAAACGAGTAAATGTGTACAATGCCATTAGGAGTTTTCAATTGTGTATTTGCCATTATTTGACAGATTAGGGCGTCTAGAAAACACAAACGTACCCTTGGAAAATCTGTTGAAATCGGAGACATATAGAAACTTATCAATCACAGAAAAATCTTTAATACAACATCCTACACAAATCTGACACATGTTAATTATTTGCAAGCCTTAACATGTCGATGTCTAGAATAGACCAAATGTCGATGTTCAGTGTAGACATGTGTCCATGTCCGGCGTCAAACACAAATTCAGACACTGTGTCGGTTGCCTCTTCGGATAGAATGGATAATTTCTTTGTCAAGCATGGACCTATGTATATGTCTAGTATGGACATTTATTCTTTATCATCGTCGTACACTTTTTTTCCCACATGTTGATTATTTACTCGCCATTGTTTTCTTCCTCATCAGATGTCATAAAATAAATGTTAGAAAGGGTAAAATGGTCTTTTCATTCTTAAAAAGTTGACAAAAAGAATTAAAAAAGGTACATGACATATGAAACAACTAAAAATTTGAATTTCATATCCCTATAATAAGTTTTTTGTTTTCATTTGAAAATTATTTTTTATTTTAAATAACAAATACAAAAAATTGAAGAAATATAGAAAAGAAGGATAAATTTTTTTTGTCCAAATTTTTTTTAAAAATCTTTATTTATCGTTCACAAAAAATAAGAAATTTTTGTGTAATTTTTTATAAACAATAATAATAAATGATAGTAATTTAGATTAAAAACTTAGAATAATTTGGAGTATAAAATATCATCTAAGCAGGTGGCATTTAGCCTAGTGACAGGTGGTAAGTTCACAAAAGGCAGGCGCACTTGCATATCCCGGGATTCAGTCCTACTGCCTATATTATGTAGAAACTTGGCAAATGGGCCGGCCACTTGTGGCCGAGTGTTGACAAAAAAAAAATATCATCTAAACAAATTAAAAATGGACATGTGTTTTTATAAAACATCTTTCATCCCCCTCCCTTCATTTTGGGCCCACAAACTATTTCATTTATTCTTTTTTAATTTATTTAACAGTGTCAAATAAATTCAATACCCTAAATCGTCACCTAAATATTTGATTTATTCAACATCTTCATTGTAGAAATTCAACTTGTGGGACTAAAAAGAATCATTATTTTGATTGTAGTTCTTCAAAATTTGGCCAAGAAAAGTCTTTGGTCAAAAACTAAAACAACTTAGTTGAGAACCACACTTGTTGAACTTATATACAGTGGAATCAAACGATTAGATGGTTTCAAGAGCCTGAAGAACGTAAGCCTTAACATCATCAAAGTCTTCAACACCAAAGTGATCGCTCACTTTTTCATACAATCAAATAAATATAACAAATGCGAATAACTAGTCATTGGTTGCACTTGAAGTTGAAATCCACAAGGAGTTTAGAACTAACATGGTCCGATTGCAAGGAATCGACTAAGGATGGAGCTATTAGATATGTTTTTGGTGAAATAAAATACTAACAACTTAAATGAAAATAAAGCAAAGAAACAAACAAGATTAAATCCATATAAGCAATGGATCTAGGGTTAGACAATCTGATCCAGGGATAACAATTGATCCAAGGAAATACATGATTCTTACACAAGCACCATCCTAGGGCATGAAATTCATTCAATTTAGGCTAATCCACTCTCGTGACGTCAACCCCTTTTCAAGCAATAGGGAAACTAAACTCTCGTTTGTCGATCTAAAGCTTGATAACCATTAAAACATATTTCACTAAGATCATTTTCCACCATAACACTTAGCTCTCCCTGGCTATGGAAGGAAAACCCTCAGAAAGGTTATTTCCAGCATTTGATCAGAACACTTCTCGGGTGATGGAATCCCTACCTTCAAGATTACTAGTTGATTAGACTAAACCTAGCATTAAGCACACCTTAAATGGTGGATCTATTGATCTAGCAACCCTAACAACAAGAATCTATCATCAAACCCCCTAGATCTACCTAACCTTCAATCTATTACGTGACTACTCACTCATGTTCAAACATAACTCAAAGCAATTGATAAATATGGTTGAAATTGTACAAATAAGAGGAGATGATATTAAGAAGATACTCTTTATAGGAGGATGAAACACAAAAGGATTCATTGATCCATAAAATTCCTTTAAATTCTTCTCTAAATCTTTAACACAACAACAAAAAGGTAAAGATTTGAAAACTTGCCAAAAGAATGAAGGAAAATGAGTCGATGGCTTGGACCAAGAGTCGTTGCCTTTAAATATTGTTGGAAATAAACATTAAAAAAATGTGCTAGGTCAACCCGAGATAAACTAGCTCAGATCCGAAATAAAAGAAAATAAAGATAAGTGGTTCTGTGTATAGGATCAACCAAATCCATGGTGACATCGGCCAGTGTTGGGTAGGCTGTGGCCGCCCAGCTTCAGCCAATGTTGATTGCGTCCTTCCCGGTCTGTTGGTTTCGGCTGCGACCAGTTGGGGATCGGTCAGGCCCGTATTGGATCGACCGAAGCTTTTCCTGGATTGGCTGCAACCCGACATAGATCGGCCGATCTACGGTCTTTCCTTCTCCACTCTACTTTCTGCCTTGGTTCCTCCTTCTTGCTCCATCTTTCCTTGCCATATATTTCCCTCTATGCATTAAGGCTCCATCCTCATTCCACTCACCGTAGTTCCAATCACCTACAAAATGACTCAGAAGAAGCAAAATAGGCAAACTTCTAATCCTAAATCTAAAGATGCAAAGTCAAACTACACTAAAGTCGATGAATATGCAACCTAAATGATGTAAAAGATGCATGTAAATGTGGTAAATGACAGTGTATATCACAAAGCTAAAGTGAAAAAAATGCATTTGGTAATATATCGAAAAGAATGATGAATGTTTTGACTAGAAGATTATCATACTAGTTGTTGATACCAGACCTTCCCTAGTAAGCCCATTAAGGCCCAATGAAGATTAGCTCGAACTAAGGCCCAAATACTATAAGAAAGATGAGGAGGGATGCTAAATAAGGAAACATAAGGACATACGAGGCGGAGGCAAGAGATGGGGAACAAAAAATAATAATGGAACAAGTTCGTCAAAGAGAAAAAAAGGAGCCGTTTCTAGCTCGAAACTATAAAAGGAGAAGTCCGAAGAAGGGAAGGACACACAAGAATAACCCTAGGGAACTAGAATAGGAATGCTTTTGTATCACTCTGTAAAAGAACTTGTGCAATACATAATCTCTTTTTGTCTCTTAATCTCTTTAATTGCTAGTTAAGTAGCCTCATTAATTAGGTTGATAGATCTCGTATCATCAATTTGGCCAATACTGTGGGGCTAGCTTCTCTTTAGAAAATAGATCTCATCCACAACTAGCAATCGTAGAAATAAGAGAAGTTAATCATGCCGGCGCTTATCCTCTTGGATCATGGCACAATGAGGATGACCCAATCTGCCAAGAACCTGTTGGTGATGTAGCAAAGCAAGCAAGCGATTCTGCCAAGGTCGAAATGTTGGTAACATATCAATGTCAAAACCATCGTATAACATATATAACCAACGATATTGTAACTTTGACCGAATAAAACCACCAAGCTTTGGTGAGAAATCAAAAGTTAAAGGCTCAATTTGATCAAGGGAACAAGAGTTTCGTCATCAGACTTTGCAATTGCAAAACTACCTCACCTTGTGGGATTCTAAGCCGAATATCTCCCACACCACCTGAGCGCTCAAAGCAAAATAGGGTAGTGTGGTTAAACCCTTTAGAATCAGGACTCGAGTCACAAGACGAAAACAAAACTCGACCGCATAGTCAAAATCCAGCTCGATCTATGAGTGGGACCAATATTCAGGATGTAGCTGCGGTACCGGCCCACTCAAACCATATGCGAGAGGCAAGCTCAGCCAGTAATCAAAAATCATATAGGTAATGACGAGATTCACGAACTAAGGACTGAATGCCTAAATATGCGAGCGCGAGCAATACCAGTGAACCAAGTACAAGTCATTGACATAGTATATTCACTTTGAAAGAAATGAAAGCGTGATGCACCAACCTAACGATGAAATGGCCTTAGTCGCACTACGACGAGGAATATGGAATCGGGTGCTTTTTGCCATGATTTAACAGTTCGGCCACCAAACACACTAGGAAACGTGCTTCATCGCACAACAAATTTCGCTATTTGGGAGGATTCTTTTCTAAAATGGAAACGAACTAATAAAAATGAAACCAAGCCTGCTGGAAACAAAAAGCAAGTAGAAGGCGGGGATGGATAACACTCCTATGCCATTGGAAATCCTTGTTGCCTGAAGAAAGGGGTGAAAGATAACGAAAATTTGGTGACTACCACCAAGCCAAATGCCACTTTCTAGAAATGTGCAAAGTAGTGCAAGATTTGGAAAGATAAAAATGATAACCAGAAACGAGGTCAAAGTCAAAAGCGAAAAGACACTGACTCTTAGCTCGAAAAATCTGAATAACCAACTCCTACGACTCAAAAAACGAGAATTGACTATATTACTGGAGGTTCAAAATTAGTTTGGTCCAAAACATAGTGTGACATTTAAGGAATGCGACACCCTAACACTAGAGAACCCATATGACGATGCCCTTGTCATAACTCTCGAGGTAGGAGGCTTCGAATTAACATGTATCATTGTTAATACAAGAATTTAAGTTGATCTTTTTTCTATGACGCCTATAGAAGAATGGGCTTCGGTATAGCTCAAATTGGCGGCGGAAAAAGTTCTTTAACTGGGTTTTCTGGAGATATAATAATATAACTCGGAGATACAATAATATCACCGTGAGGATCGATCCTGAAAACCTAATAGAGTAATCAATGTAATCGTTGAGCTCGATGTGTCAGTTTGCAAAGAGCTCATCGACTTCTTCAAAGCAAATATTCAAACTTTCGCTTGGCCCGCAGAAGATATGCCAGAAATCAATCTTTGAATTACCTCAAATGAGTTTCATGTGGATCGAACCTACAAACCATTAAAGCAAAAAACGGCAAAAACTCGGCCCAGAAAAAGCAAAAGTGGTAGCCAAAGTGCTAAAGTATCTAAACTGTTGAGCTAATGAAGTCATTGTTAAAAAGAAAAATAGGAAGTGGAAGGTATGCATAGATTTCACTTACTTGAATAAAGCATGCCCGAAAGACATCTACCGTCTACCCACGATTAGTCAAAACTACCATAGGGCACAAGTTCTTGTCATGATGGATGCATTGTCAGGATATAACCAAATCTGATGAATAAAAAAATGGCATTTATAACCGACAAAGGAACTTACTGTTACAAATTAATGCTTTTCAAGTTAAAGAATGTCGAAGCAATATATCAACGGCTCGTAAACAAAATCTTTGAGGAACAAATTGGTAACTTAATGGAAGTTTATATTGATGGTATCTTAGTGAAATCATTGTGCGGTACATATCATGTAGCAAAATTGAGAAAGTGTTTCGACATGGTCAACGAGTACGGTATGAAGCTAAACCCTGCTAAATGCTCATTGGAGTGTCATTAGGAGAATTTCTAGGATATCTCGTAACCAAAAGAGGAATCGAAGCCAATCCAAAACAAAGGGAGGAATGCTTGAGAATGCCATCACCAAGAAACACATGCGAGTTTCAAAAGCTAACCGGAGAATCGCGGCTCTCAACCGATTTATCTTGTGGTCGCAGACAAATATCTCCTTTTTTTACAAACTATTAAAAGGGAACAAAAATTTTAAGTGGAGAATGGATTACGAAAAGGCCTTTGAAGAACTAAAAATGTACCTCACACAACCCCCGGTATTGACAAAACCAGTCAAAGGGAATGAATTGTACTTGTTTCTCACAGTATTTGGTGCCGCAATAAGCGGAGTCCTCGTGTGAGAGACCGAAACAACCAAAAGCTTATATAATATATTAGTAAAAATTTGGTTGAAGCCGATACTCGATATTCGGTGATGGAAAAACTTGCATTAGTGCTATTAATCGTAGCCTGAAAACAGAGACCATACGTTCAATTGCACATCATCGTTAGTACTATCATAGCAATACCTCATAGCCATTACGATCAATTTTCCATATAAAGTACAAAATGAGGAGTGAAATTAAGTGAATACAAAATCGAGTACAAAATGAGGACAAGAAAAACACAAGTCCTAACATATTTCATAATCGAGATTGCGCAACAAAACGAACAAAGAAAAACATCATACTTTACATGGTTATTATATGTCGATGGAGGTTCTTCAAAAGCGGGAGCAGGTTTGGAGTTCGTATGTCATTACCATACGGCGAACTCATTGAACACTCCTACCGATTAAGCTACGACACCTCAAACAACGGAGCGCTTATTGCCAAATTAAAAATAGCGACTAGCCGGGAATCGAAAGCATCATCGCTTACAATGACTCTTAGCTCATCACTAGCCAAGTCCATGAAACATATGAAGCAATGGACAAAAGAATAAGCGCTTATTAAAACTCGTCCTTGAGAAAATAGCCATATATAAAAAATTTGAGCTCATATAAATCTCGCAAGCTGAAAATATAGTAGCAGACGCATTAGCGGCGTTAGCCACGACTAGTTAACAGTTGTTTAAGAGAGTGATTCCGGTGGAATACCTCGAAAATTCTAGTATCATAATCAATATCCATGTATGTAATGGTTATCGGTGATAACGACGAGGAAACAAGCACCAAAAAAAAAAACAACAGCGCTGCATCCAACGAGCTGGGTTAGAGAGATCCAATTATTAAATATATCAAGTTCAGCAAAAAAAAATTCATTGGAAACCGTCTGTATTAGATTTTTTCTAATTGGAGAATGTTTGTATAAGAGAAGTCCAATGGCTCATGACTAGCATTGGGCATTCGGGTCTTCGGGTCGAGTTCATGTTAGTTCCTTTTGGGTTTGAGTCTTATGGGTAAGAGAGTTTTATACCCATTTAAGACTCACTGCTATTTCGTTTTAGTTTTGGGTCGATTCCATTAAAGTTTAGGTTAGTTTAGGTCCAAATTTTTTAAGAACCAAAAAAATACTCTTATAGCCAAATACCTGAAAAATACCCGAAGACTTTGACCCAAACTCAAACCTAAATACCCAAAAATACATGTATACCCAAAAAATACCTGAATGTTTTCCTTAAATTTCTAAAAATATTTGGAAAATAACATAAAAATACTCAAATATCCGAAAAATACTCGAGGACCCAACCTGGACCTGAACTAGACCTAAATACCATATACTAGAGAAATGCTCGAATACCTGAAAAAATTTTTAGAAACCCAAAAATTGATCAGGTACAGCGGACCCAACCCGATGCCCACAGGTATTTCCATAAAATACCCGATACCCATTGGTATATGTCATATTTAGCATGTTTTTCATTGTTGTTTTGCATCATTTTCATTCATGTAGTTGCATTTAGTATCATTTTAGATTCACTTTGTGTAGGATTCATGAATTAGTGTCCTTAGGTCATGCATTTGCAAACTCTCGTGTTTTTCGGTTTTCTTAGGTGATTGAAGACTTAAACATTGAGGATTAAAGCTTAAGGATTGAATCAAGCTTGAAGGGGATTGGATTGGATTTAAAAGGATGGCAAAACGAGATTTGAGGACTTAGAAAATCACAAGGCCGGCCGCGACCTAATACCTGAGGCCGCGGCCCGATGAGAAAAGGATAAGGTCATGACCTGCTACCCGCGGTAGCGACCTGATGACAACCCGTGAACGTCCCGAAGGTCGTGATTTGCTACCTGTGACCTCCACACAACGACATCCTGCAGACGAACGAAGAACGTGACTTGCTACCCACGATCTCCACCAGGCGTTAACCTACGGACAGGCGAACCTCGCGACCAACCTACGGAATCCAAACATGATTTTTGGGTCAGTTTTGGTTTGGTTCTTTAAGTCCGAGTATAATGCACATAGCCAATCCTGAGATATATCATGTAGGAAAAGATGAAAAAGTGCGACTACTAGTTGAGGTTCATAAAAGGTTTTGTGGCAGCCATTCCGGCGGTCGAGCCCTTTTGCTAAGAATCAAAAAGCAAGGTTACTACTAACCAACAATGCTAAACGACAACAAGAACTATGCTAAAAAGTGCAAAAAATGTCTGTGTCACACTTCGACAATACATATCATGAGTGAGGAACTCAAGACGAATTTGATGCCATACCCGTTTGTGAGATGGACTATGGATTTGAAGGGCCCTTTAAAGCCATCCATCAATCATAGACGTTATTTTATCCTAGTATTGACATATAATTTCACAAATTGAATCAAAGCCGAAGTATTCCAATAGATAACTAGAGGTCAAGTAAAGGATTTGTTATGGAAGAACATGATTTGTAGATACAGATTCCCCGCCAAAATTATTAACAAGAATGGAACAAACTTGACTTCCCAACTGGTGCGGGCCGTGTTTGATACCTGGCGAGTTCTTTTAACGACATCCATGCAAAGGTACCCTCAAGGCAATGTCCAAGCTGAAGCAACCAACAAGACAATTTAAGCAATCTAAAATGCTTAAAATATAAAAAATCCCTATGGGCTATAGAGCTCTCAAGTGTGATGTGGGCATATCGTACCACACCTAGGTGAGTTATGCAAAAAAACACCCTTCTCCCTTACTTTTGGAATCAAAGCAATGGTACAAGCCGAAGTGTTAGTATCAAGCTTGAGGATATAATTCTCCCCCAAAACAAAAGCGAAAGAAGAGATCATGCAATGATCAAGATGCAAAATAATCAACAAACGACAGCAAGGTTTTACAAATCAAAACTAAAACCAAGAAACTTCCAACGAGGAGAGTTTGTTTTAAGAAACAGAAGATAGCTGAATGTCGGGAAATTAGGGGCGTCCTGGGAAGGACCGTACCTAATTTCCGAGGTAGTATCGAGAGGCCAGAACAAAGGCCGTGGAATGTGATGAACTTTTAAAAAATTATATGCGCAAAGCTATAATCCCAGATATAAATAAATTACGCATAAGACTATAATCCCCATTTGGGTACGTAGGTTGTCCGATTAGATCGGGTTCAGGAAAAATAACAAATAACCAATTCAAAAATAAACAAATACAACAATCTCCTCATGAAGCAGGGGTCAAAGGACTCCAATAAGAACTGAAATTATCGTAACGATCTCAACAGAAAAGAAGAAAATCAGGGAATTGATAACTCTAAAGCATTAGCGAATCAAGTTTTCTAGGTGCAGCACGCACCGAGGATATGCTATATGCCCAGATCCAGCGGATAAGGAGATCTGGAAGAGATCTATCAAAGGTAGATGGTGATGTGTGGAGAGATGAGAGAAGCATGAACGGTGAATAAGAAGTATTGGGAGAAAAAAAAAAAACTAAACTAACCCAAGAGTGAGATTGAGCCATGGACAAAAAGTAGTCCCGACCTTGCATTTCACCAAGATGAATCTAAGGCATATTGGGGTCCCTGAAACAACTAAAGAATTTTGTTTTTCCTTGGGAACACTGAGTAGCATGTCTAACTTGAAAATATTCCATAAAGGAGAGCTGGAAACATCAATGTGACTCCTCAAGTAGCAAAGGTGGCAAAATCGTATATCAGCAACACATCTTACGAGATAGCAGTCGCGTTAGGAAAATCACTCAGGTCAGAGTTCGCCGGGAGAAGTTGTCGGCGAGGAAGCTTAGATAAAGGCAAATTATCAGAGTCCCCACTCACAAAGTTGTCAGATAACTCGACCCATATGGGAGAAAAATGAGTCGAGGTCCCGAATGTTAGGATTTTAGCTATCTTCACGACAATCGCCTTTTTCACCGGTTGCTTGTTGCTAACTTTCCTGGCATCCCTAAGAGGATCAAGGGCCCTGAAAGTCTAATAGAGAGGCATATCAACAAAACACGAGTCGTGAGACTCTTGAGCTCTTTTCCCTTTGGAATTCAACAAGTAGGAAGCTTCATGAGTAAAATAGGTATGAAGGAGAGCTCAAATAGCTAATCAGATCAATAAATACGAGCTCAATACAAAAAAATGAAGTAACTGTATGGCGAATAAGCAAAATATTAAAGAGCAAAACTAAAAATGATATAAGAGAACTTACGAGAAATAGCCAAATGATTTTGGTCACAATGAACAGGGCTAAGAGCATGGTTGATGTGAGCTTGCGTGAAAGTGTTCCACGAAACAGGTGACTAAACCCTTTAACTCGTCTGAAATGGTACCAAAAGCTTATCAGTAAAAAACATACAAAGTCAGTTGTCGATTGACAACAAAACCGGAACAAAAATTCAAATAACATAGTCAATATTAGCAAAAATTAGTCAAAACAAATGCTCAACCATACGTGGATCTCCACGGACAAGTGAAAATAACATGGTCAATATCCCCAATCGAGCTGAGAGAAAGCTTTAAAAAGAAATACTTGTCAGCCCAGTCATTCTCGTTGTCTGGAAGATCCTGAATGATCTTGATCCCTCTCTGAGAGGACAAGTACTTAGTCCATAATCCTTTTCCATCGAAGTTAGGACTGGTCTTCACGAAAATAAAATTAAGAATGTTTAGAGCTTGCATGTACATCCCAAGCTTGAACCCGCGTACTAGCATCCTAGAATGGTTCGAAACATCAATGGGCACATCTATGAAAACGTGAGTCTTAGGCTTACCAAAATCCCATTCAAAGTGCTGGGAATCGAGAACCAAAGGCAATAGCCCTCAAAATAGAGCGTGTAAACATAACCCCAAACATTAGGAGGAGACTCCAACGTACACGTAAAAGCCTCGGTGGAATCTTACACTTGATTTAGAGGTTGGCAAGTTCTTCGAGGAAGGGTGCAAAAACTTGTCACCGACAATTGTCGTCTTCAAAACCCTAGCCTAAGGGTAGCAATTCTACGCTGCGGTTTTTGAGGGAGAATTAGATATTTGTCCCCGACTTTGTCAAGATGATCGTAGTCAATTGACTGTCTCAGTGGATCGATCATCAAAGGGGCTTCCAAAGGCGCCTTTGATGAAGAACTCTATGTACTATCGCCACCAAAATTCCGAGTATTGTTGCCTTATAGATATATAAGTACAAGAAATTCTGTCCATAGACATGAAATAGCTACAAACAATTTATAGCTACTTTAGTTTAGCCACAACTAGGACACAAATATAAAAAAAACTGAATGATGTGGAAATATGGTAATAAATAGCCACAACAAATTCATGGAAAAATAGTAACAAATAAGCTACATTTAAGTTGTGGCCCATATTTAGACAATTTGTATTTGTGGCAATATTTTCGTATTTGCCACGAAATGTTTCGTAGCTATCTGAAGAAAGCACTCATATGAGAATAGCAACAATTTTTTTTGTGTCTGTTGGAAAAAATAATGCTTATTTCAGTGTATAGTCACGTCATGTCATTCCTCACAAGATATTTTAATCACTAAACATCATTTAGCTACAAAAGCTAAAGATGGCCACAAAATGTGTCGTGGTTATTCATGAAAATCTTTATAGTCATGAACATTTTGTGGCTAATTGTAACTTGATTTGATTCCACGTCTTCCTACGTCTCATCATATTGATTGGTGTTGCAGAGAATATATTCCATGTAGCCACAAATATATTTGTAGCTATCCATGGAAGCAGAATTATATAGTAACGCCGCCGGTCGAAGAAAATAATCATCAAACAAATATCAAAACAAAGATGTCAAACTTTTTTGAATCTAGAGAGTGGATGTATAAAAGATTTGATCGTGAGAGAAGATGTGTCTCAGATGAGTTTGTGGATGGAATAAACACATTTATAAGTTATACTTGTAATCAACCATCCTATATAGAGCGAGAAGATTTATTATGTCCGTGTACGAAGTGAAAAAATTAGAAGCGTTATGGTGCAAATACTGTGGCGAATCACCTATGTATGAAGGGATTTACAGCTAATTATTACATATGGATGAATCATAGAGAAAATTGATATTTTGGTAATGAAGCATCAACAAGTCATCATTGTGGAGAACCCGAAACACGAAGTGACTACTCTAATACTTAAGGTCCAGAAAATCATCAATATCATCCTCCATGTGCAGATGTAAACATGGTACCTGATGGTGTTCATATTCCCACATATATACAAGAACCAAATAATGAGGAGGAGATAAACCAAGATGACGTTTTCCAGGCATTCGAAGCAGCAAATGAACCCCTGTTTATGGGATGTGATGATGGGGTTTCTCAATTATATCTAGCATCAAAAGTAATGCGTTGGAAGACCACTTACAACATATTAGAAGAATGCTTAGATGATATAGCACTTACGCTTAAAATATTGTACCATCCCCAAATACAGCTCCAAACTCGTATTACGAGTCAAAGCAGTTGACGCGGTCGCTTGGGTTGCCTTGCCATAAAATTGATGTTTGTAAGGATAATTGTATGCTATTTTGGAAAGGTGAAGACAAAGAGTTGTTATGTTGTCAGTTCTGCAAAAAAGATCGGTACAAACAAAACAGTGGTCGTTCAGGGAAAAAGATACCAAAGTAGAGGATGTTTTATCTACCAATTATGGATTGGCTGAAATGATTGTACCAATCCGATTCAACAACATCACACATGAGATGGCATGCTGAACATTTGTCCCCTGAAGGAGAAATGCATCACCCCTTAGATGGAGAGTCGTAATATATATCTATGTTTATCTACAGATGGATTTAATCCAATTGGTATGCATGGGAATGCACATTCCGTATGGCCTGTCATAGTGACACCATACAATTTACCTCCCAGAATGTGTATGAAAAAAGAATTTTTCTTTTTATTTGTGTTAGTTCCGGGACCAAATCATCCAAGAAAAGCCTAGATATTTTTTTACAGCCGCTGATTGAAGAATTACAGAATATTTGGAGTAATACTGTAAATACTTATGATGTCTCGAAGAAAGAAGATTTCAGGATGTATGTTGCATTGATATGGACAATCAGCAATTTTCCAGCATACGGTATGCTGCCTGGATGGATGACGCATAGGAGATTGGCTTGTCCATACTATATGAATCATACAAAGTCATTTTGGTTGCCAAATGGAAGAAAACATAGTTGGTTTGATTCCCACAGAATGTTTTTGCCGAAAGAGCATCCTTATAGACGGAATGTGAAGGCTTTCATAAAGGGTAAAATGATTCAAGATGATCCCCCACAATGGTTAAACGGTGAGGAAATTTTACATGAAAGAATAAATAGGACTATTCAAAATTGTTGATTGTGGTGGCAATGGACACGATAATCCTTCTTGCAATATTGATAGGTACGGTAATTACCATAATTGGTAAAAAAGAGTATCTTTTGGGAGCTACCATATTGGGAAGATCAACTTCTGCGACACAGCCTTGATTTCATGCATATCGAAAAAAATGTTGAGGACAAATGTCCTCAATACGGTGCTCAATATTCCAGGACGAACGAAATTTAACATCAAATCAAGAATGGATCTCTCGATATTTTTCAATAGACCGGAACTGGAGCTTACTCAAGACGGAAAATCACCTTTTCCAATATTCAGGTTATCAAAGGAAGGGAAACAAAAATTCCTGACTTGGCTGAATTCAAAAATTAAGTTTTCAGATGGATATGCTTCGAATTTTGGAAGTTGTGTTGATTTGGATAATTGGAAGCTATCATGTTTAAAAAATTATGATGAAGCTCTTTTAGGTGGACTGATTCAATATAGATGGATGTATCCATTTGAACGGTACATGTATCATCTTAAAAAGAAAGTCAAAACCAAGGCGCGTATTTTGAGGATCAATAGTTACTCAATGTGTTAATGAAGAAATTTCGTACGCGACAACAAATTTATTAACTCCTCCAAAAATGTCTGACCTCTCCAAAGACAGTAGTGAAATACATTTTACTTACAAGTTTCCTGATGTTCCAATCATGTTTCAACAAGAATGACACATTAGTGGCAGATCGACAAGGGTGTGGCTAACAGACGTAGATTATAATATCCTTCAAAACATTTTTATTAGTCAATTGTGAAACTTTTGCACCGTATGAGAGGTAAAATTTTTTATTTATATATTCTATATTTGGGTACTCTATATTAAATGTGCACTTAAACATATATATATATATAGGATGTTTGAAAAATATATGAAGCTTGGCGAACCAAATATTAATTTAGATGCATTGGAGAAAGCAAAAGATAAATATTTTGAAAATTGGTGTAAAGATTATATAAGTATTTTCATTTAAGTATGTAAATATATATATATATATATATATATATATTCCTTTATTTTTATATATTAATTTTATTGTACACGTCCAAATAAACGATGCTAGCAGATCATATGAGTTTCCATTGTGTATGCTTGAATTTGAACAAGGGCCAAAGCATCAAATTATTTCTTGGCCTATGTACTTTTCTCGAGGATACCATTACCATACACATAGCCATGGAAAAAAATAGAAAGACAATGAATTATGGTGTATGTGTACGTGGAACTACAAACACAGAGTATTTCTAACTAATCGAAGAGATATTCATGATTGAGTATCAAGGGGCTGTTGGATTAAAAGCCATAGATTTTAAATGTCAATGGTTTGAGACCACACTTGGTGGAGGAATGTGAAGACATCCATCAGGCATTGTTGATGTTTGTCCACGTATGTGCTACGAAAAGTATGATCCTTTCATATTACCTGAACAATGCGATCAAGTATGTTATATTCTGGACCCGAGATTGCGAAGAAGTAGAGAAGAATGGTGGGCAACGACAAAGGTTGTTCCAAGAGGTTTTCGTGAAGCTACAAAACTTGTTGATCAAATTGCATTACAAGACGACATTCGTAATCAATTTGTAACAACAAGTAGTATTGTACGAGTCGAAACACATGTTGTCGATGATGCATCCGATGACGAACATTTACCTTTGGGTAATCCTAATGACGAATATGTTTCTGAAGAAGATTTAGAAAACCAATATGATGAATATGATTTTGAAGAAAATTCAGACTTAACTTGAGTGATTATTTAATAAGTTGTATTTTGTGATTTGAATAATTTCATAATTACTATCGATAATTTGTGAAAGATATTTGTTTATGGTGCTGTAATTTTTTTCGCCTAAATACTTAAAATATTCACAATTATAAACACGTCTAATGGTAAAAAAAGATAAGCTAGAAAATAAAATAAAAACTCAAAAACATGGACATTGTTATGAAATATCTATATATATATATATATAGATATATATATATATATATTATAATATTATGTATGGTGGAAAATTGAGAGAGACGAATATAAAGAAGAGATGATTATAATCTTTCTTTCTCATTCACTTACTTAAGTAAAAGTCAAGTTACATGAGGTATAGCCAAGGCATATATATAGTGCAGTAAGGTCGGTTAAATCAAGGATGGTGAAAGAAAAAATAATAAAATATTATTTTGGATAATTATTCATTTATAATACTCCCCTTTAATTATTCAAATTATGATGTATTATGTACTGCCTCGTTAAAAATCTTGTCATGGAAAAACTCAATGGGATCAAAACTATGACGAGAGAAAAAGAGTGCAGTGACATAAACCCCCCCTAAAATAATGGATATATTTTCTTCGTCATAGATCTCGTAAACGGCGTATTCTGATGTTGTGAACATGTTTTTTGAACGTTGTAGTGGGAAGCGCCTTTGTAAATAGATCCGCTGCATTGTCTGTTGAACGAACATACTGAATGTCCACTTCTTGATTTTTTTTGAGTTCCCGTGTGTAGGAGAAAATTTTTGGGAGAATATGTTTTGTTCGGTCGCTTTTGATATAACCTTCTTTGAGTTGAGCGACACAAGTAGTATTGTCTTCAAACAATTTTGTTGGCTCTTTATTTATGATTATTCCACTTGCTTCTTGTATATGATGAGTCACTGATCTGAGCCACACACATTCTCTACATGCTTCATGAAGTGCAATAGTTTCTGTGTGATTTGAAGAAGTAGCGACTAAAGTTTGCTTTTGGGAACACCAAGAAACTGCAGTGCCTCCAACTGTGAAAACATATCCGGTTTTCGATCGGGCTTTATGTGGATCTGATAAATAGCCTGCATCTGCAAAACCAACTAAATCGACACTAGAGTTTCTGTTATAAAATAATCTCAAATCAACTGTTCCTTGTAGATAACGAAATATATGTTTTATTCCATTCGAGTGTCTGCACGTAGGTGACGAACTGTATCTTGCAAGTAGATTTGTAGTAAAAGCTATATCTGGTCTAGTGCAATTTGCAAGATACATGAGTCCACCAATAGCGCTCATATAAGGTACTTCAGGACCTAATACTTCTTCGTTATCTTCACAAGGCTGGAATGGATCTTTATCGATATTAAGTGATCTATTGACCATTGGGGTACTCAAAGGAGTCGCTTTATCCATGTAAAAGCGTTTTACGTTTCTTTTCGTATAATTAGACTGATGTACGAAAATTCCATTCCAAAGATGCTCGATCTGGAGTCCAGGACAAAATTTTGTTTGTCCAAGATCATTCATTTCGAACTCTTCTTTCATATGAGTTCTTGCATCATCAATCTCCTTTTGAGTTCCAATTATGTTCAGGTCATCAACATATACAGCTATTATCACAAATTCGGATAAAGATTTCTTAATAAATACACAAGGGCATATCACATCGTTGGTATATCCTTTACTCAACAAATATTCACTTAAGCGATTATACCACATGCGTCCGGATTGTTTTAATCCGTATAGTGATCGCTGTAATTTGACTGAACATATTGCTTTAGATTTTGAACTTAATGTTTCAGGCATCTTTAATCCTTCTGGAATTTTCATATATATATATCATTATCCAGTGATCCATATAGATATGCTGTCATAACATCCATTAGATACATATCAAGATTTTTAGATACTGCTAGGCTCATCAAAAATTTGAAGGTAATTGCATCCATCACTGGAGAATATGTTTCTTCATAATCAATTCCAGGTCTTTTAGAAAATCTTTGGGAAACAAGTCGGGCTTTATATCTTATTACCTCATTTTTCTCATTTCTTTTCCGAACAAAAACCCATTTATACCCAACAGAAATTACATGTTCAGGTGTTATGACAATAGGTCCAAAAACTTTTCTTTTATTAAGGGAGTTTAATTTAGTTTTTATAGCCATTTCCCACTTCTCCCAATCAGATATTTTCTGACATTCTAGTATGGACCTTGGTTCTGGATCATCACTTTCATTATCAATTTCTTTTGATATAGAAAATGAGAAAATTCTATCATCATCTTCTATTTCATCTCTAACCCAAATTTTTCCGTTTTGGGCATAATTGATGAAAATTTCATGATTTTCGTTATTTCGTCTTCAGGACTGTTCTTTGTATTTGGTTCTTCTGGAGTATTTTCATTTTCTGTTTTTGGTTCTTCTGGACCATTTTTATTTTCTTTCCCAATTTTTTTTTCTTCCGGGGATTTTTATCTTTAGATCCCATTGGTCTCCCCTTTTCAATTGACCTTTGGGTTCATTAATTATGAAGCCACATTCGCTTTTGGGAATGAGGCTGATCCAGTAGGACTGATGTATGGTTCAACATTACGAGTTCATTATTCTGTTCTGCCACTAAAAGAACTTGCATCAATTGTTGATACTTTGTGTATCCCTTAACCCGGTATTGTTGCTGCATGATTACATTTCCNACCCGGTATTGTTGCTGCATGATTACATTTCCAGGATGAAATGTTTGGAAAGTTTTCTCAATCATATCATAATCACTTATT
>OVAX01002304.1:0-31087 GCA_900406405.1 Lepidium africanum
AGATATACTTATATATAAATATAAATATGTATAATTATTTTCACTAAAAGTATCCCGTGCATAGCACGAGACCATCATCTAGTTTATATATATAAATTCAAAATTAAAATAGATTTAATAGAAAAACTCTAAAAATATTTGTTTTTGATTTGGTTCGGGTTCAAGTTTAGGTTTAGTTTTTCAAATACACAGATTTATAATCTATTAAAGTAATTTATCGTGTTCGTTTTGTGTTCGGTTTCTTTATTTCAGGTTAATTTCGGTTCGGATTTTGGACCTCTAAAATAACATTCAAAATATCAACACGAATTTAGGAACCAAATAAACACGGTTGAAAAAATAACAAATCTCACACTATATCATGGGTATATATCTAGTGTAAAGTTATTTTAAAGGATTTTGCTTAAAAAAACAAAGAAGAGCGTTTAGGTGTTATACTACTATTTTTTTTTTTTTTAAGTTATCTTGGATAATTTTGCAGTTTTTAGGGTTTGTTGGTGTTGGTCTTCCGCCAACAAAGGAAAAAGAAGATAAATTAAACGAAAAAGAAAAAGTTAAAGTAAAGGAGATGAGAGACTAAATGAAAATTAATAAATTTTGTTATTAGAGGCAAAATCATTGGCCACAAGATAAAAGAGAAAAAATAGACTTGCTCCCTTTTTTTAGTTATATATTTCTGTCATCAAAAATTCCTACCATTCGCCGAACTCTTCTTCTAGTCGTCTACATCCCTCGGTTAATGTATAAGATATCCGAAATTTGATTCTACCCTATTACATATGAAAGTTAAAAGGTAAAAAAATTTATGAAGGGATTTGGACTATAAATTGAACATTATCATGTAGTTATTTATTGAAAAAAAAATACCCACCATTGATTACATTGTTCACCCATAAAATCTCAAGTTCATAGGAGTCTTGTGGGTTGCCATTTTTAGCTCTCTATAAATTCAAAGCCTCTGTTCAATTCAATGCATTGCCAGACATCTGTTCCCTTTGCATGTTAGAGAGATAAAGAAAGCGACAAAAGCCATAAAGATAGGTAAAAGACTCTTTCCAAGATAATAGAGAGATAAGGTTTCTCTTATCTTCTCTTTAGATCTTTGTTTCTTTCCTCTTTTTATTTCTTTTTTTGTTATGTTTTTTCTCGATTTAGACAAAACCCTAGATTTGATCTTCTTAATGGTTGTCTTAAATACAATCTCTCTTCTTCTTCTTTGCTTTCTCTTTGTTAACAAATCCCAGTCCACAATTCTCGACAGACATCACTTCCGTTCAGATCTAGTAATCGTTCAAGTCTTATTGATGTTCTTTGTTTCATTTTGTAGATCTATGAAGTTTTGATGGATTGTGAGTGAATGACTTTGAGACAAAAGAAACGCAAAAGAAACTGACAGAAGAGAGTGAGCACACAAAAGCAATTTGCATATGTTTCTATGTCCTCTCGATCGATCAATCTTCACTGCATTTGCTTCTCTTGCGTGCTCACTGCTCTTTCTGTCAGATTCCAGTGCTGATCTCTTTAAGCCTGTCTTCGTTCTCTTTGTCTCAATCTCTCAAATATACAACCTCTCTCTTTCACTTTTGTCCATGTCCAAATTAAGGTAAGATACGGTCTAAAACAAGCGCTTGTTATTGTTCTTTGTGTATAGATTTTGATTCGATCTAGCTATGCTTGCATGCGTGATGAGACTTATAACTTTTAATCATTCATTCTAATTTAAGACATGGGTATTATCGAAAAAGCTTAATTGCTTTAGTTAAAGCGTGGTTAAGCTGAGATTAGCATGTTAAACCTAATTTTTACTAGACTGGTCCAATATTTTTCTCGATTATTGTATTTATTATATAGTTTCTTTTTATCTCTCTTGTACTCTCTCGAGGCATTTTGATCCCTAGTTCTTGTTTTACTTTATAAAATCAATATTTGCAATTTTAGTTCATGTGATCATTTAGATCATCTCAAGAGTCATGATATTTGCGTTATAAGAATGAGTCTTGTGTCTTCGATTTATATTACGTGTTTTTTTTTCTGGTAAAAGATTACATATTTTTGGCTCGTACATTTTTACATTTTGTGGATGAATATTATGAGAATAAGTACACACTAAAGTGTTCAAGTGATTGAGTGTGACTTCGGTAATTTGGGAGGTATCAAATTTGAATCTCTTTCATCTCATGTTTGTGTATGATATTTTTAAGCGCTTTCACATGGTTCCTCTTAGTTTTTGGGTGTAATCAGATTTCATGTAGTCGGTTGACCCAAAATATAGATAGGAATAAATCTACTAATATGATTTAGCTCGGAGCTCATAGTGTCTGTTAAACCGAACTACTCAAGTGATTAGAAAAATATTGTAAGAATATTCTTATTGGATTAAACTGAGAACATGTGTTTTTGTTGCAACTGCTTCTTAAAACACACATTTTGTATCAAAGTAAACTAAAACAAAGGCTATATAATGTATGAGTTTTGTGTTGTATAGGTGGGCACATGTTGATGTGTCATGTCTTTCGGCTTTTGTACTGTTGTTTGTTGAAATTTTTTGTTGTTTGTCGTCAAGATATCAATATTACAATAAATTTAGGTCCTACTGTTACATCTTTCTATTTTGTTTTTCTTGGAACAATCAGTCTAAGAGTTCTGTAGGAATCGATTTTGGTTTTGTGACATTTTGGAACACATTTATAACTATAATTAGTTGGAGTCTTCAATAATATACTGGGAATTTTGGAAGACATCGATATATCGAATCATGGATTTTGCGTAGAGATATAATTTTGACTTTATGATTTCAGAGTAGTTGGTTCTGAGCTTTCTTAGTTTGTTTATGCTCTTTATAATGTTATCATTGAGTACCAAGGAAATTATATCTGGTAAAGTGGGACATTTCTACTGTTTTTACCCGAACTGATTCCAAATATTTGCGATTGTTCTTTGTGATATCGATAAGGGTCAACAGGATTCTTCGTGGTATTGATAAGAGTCCAGAGGGTTGATTATAGACAGAGTCTTATCGATCTTACTTTTAATCCAAAAAATGAGGTCATTGAACTGTATGCATTGCTCGTATGTACTTGAACATTTGTTTTAGTGCTTTTTGTTGTTGTTGTTGTAAATAATAAATTATATTTAGAACTGAGATCAAATGCGAATCAAGTTCAATTTTTTGGATTATGGCAGATATATATTTTTTAGGATCAAATTATGTTTTAGTTAGGTATTTTACAAATAAATTACAAAAAGTAAAAACAATAAGTAATTTGATTAAATTTAAATATTTTATTATATATATATGTAATATTAACCAAAAATGAGTTGTTTTGATTAGTTTTGTTACTTTGGTTTAAGTTCATATAATTCGTGTCGTGATTTGTTAAAGTTCAGATTTGGCTGGTTCAAAATTAAATAGTTTGATATGTAAACTTTAATTTCGATCCATGGTTTTGCTCATCTGGTTGTGAAATATTTGGCTCGAATTCAGAAATTTTACTAGCCCTAAGCATGCTTAGAACGAACGAAGATGCGTGTTAAGATGATTGATCAGGGAATCCTCACGAAGATATTTGGTCTTTCAAATACATAATTCCAAAACTATTTCATTTTGTCACATAATTCTAGATTTTTAAGTATACAAAGTTTTGTTACCATTTAATAGTGGTCGTCTCAGTGAACAAAAATACAAATATGACTAAAGGTTTTGTAATAATGATATAGATGACGACAACGCATAAGATTTGGGTGTCTCACGTTTTTCTCAACTTTTCAACGACCAATACAGTCTCTTATATATGACTATACAAGAACTATTAACTTTCTAACAAAAACTATTCACTATAAATACTTTAACACGTAAATGTTTTTCTACACATTTTTATCCTCAATCCTATAACAAAATAGAAAAAGAAATTCTTAGTGGCGCTCATCATTCTGGTAGTTCTACATCAACACCAACGTAATATTTTTTCAACTATAGTTCAAGAATTTTTCTTATAGCTCCATTTAAACATTTAAATGTTTTGAGAAATTTACAGCAATATAGAGCAGACGGACATTATTTATTGCGACGGATTTTTCGCAGATTTTGTCTGTCAAAAACCGATTGTTTTTAGTATACTTTGTAACTTAACTTTCTCTAGTTATATCACAACATTAACATCATTGCTGGCTAGTTTTATTTGTCAAACAAATAGCTGATCTCATTAGATTAGATATTTGGGATTACATTAACAAAAAGAAAAAAGAAAGCGATACAAATTATAATTCAAACAGCTATAAATATAAGATAAAATGTTGCTAGGTGGATTTGTATTCTTGTCTCAGATAAAGGCCCTGAAACACCTCGAGTTCTTTCGTCTCAACAGCTAGTTTCGACAATCTAATCACCCACAAAACAGTGCAATATGTGATCTGATCACCTTACTCTTCGTTTTTCAATGCATGTTGCAAGTAAACAATAAAATATAAAAAATAATACATGTTGGCATTAATCGTGGGTCCAGATCATGACAGACTTCACAAATGATTTATTATATACTTTTAAGTCATTTATACAAAACTCTAGACCCCTCTCATAATGAAAGTGGATAATTCGTTTTACATAACATTATATGTTACTCGTGAGAATAATATAGTTTTTATATATCTATCATCTTGTTAACGAGAGAACAAGACAGGTAACGTTATTTTATTTTACAGAAGTAGACATTCATTGGGTTTGGCATATGAATTTGAACCATTATGAGAATTGATTACAAAAACAGCCACTTTGAGCCATACGAAAAGACCGAATTGCTCTCATCTCTTTCTTTTGCATATCACGATTCTGATATTTGCATAAAATAATTTTGAGTTTTTTTTTTCTCGACCAATTAGCGTTTTTGGGTTTGCAATTAACTACAATTTGTGAATACGAGAGAATCGAGAAAACTTTTAACTGTGTATTATTTTGGATGACTTTCATGTACAAGGGTTTTCACAGTATATAGAGTAAGAAAAACAATATGGAATGTTGAACTAGTCCAAGTATTGGGATAAGAGTGGGTTAATGGGGTTCAGAGAAAGAACTCTTGTCTCTTCTTTAGCATCATCTATTTTAGCAGGCACAGGGACGAACTCTGCTCTATCTTTTGTCTCTTTAGTGTATGAATTCTTCATTAATGAGTTCTACTTTTTCTATCTTTTGTCTCTTTAGTTCATTTGGATATGGAAATAATTGGGCTTGACTGATTGGTCTTTGGACTTACAACCTTCCTCAAACTTGGTGTACTTGGCTCTGATACACCGCGTTTGCGTCGGAGATTAACAAACACTAGTCGTAACAACGATTTAGTGAAGATGCCGACAAGCTGGAAGGAGGCAGAGATGTGACAAGCCTCGATCAATCCAAGTGCGACTTGTTCTATGATATAATGGTAATTTGTATCATAATGCTTGGAGTGACAAAGGAGAGCTGAATTGGCACTAAGGTACACGGCTGATAAATTATTGCATTGCAACATAGTTGATTGAATTTGAGGTATCCTCAAGGCAGGAAGGAGGAACGAAAACTAGGTTATCTCTTGAGCTGTAGATGCCAAAGCTTTGTACTCCGCTTCTGTCGAAGATCGAGAGACAGTTTGTTGGCATTTTGCAGACCACAAGATGAGATTGGATTTGAGGAATGTGTGAAAGCCGGAGGTGGAACATCTAGTATCTTTGCATCCTGCCCAATCAGTGTCACAGTAAGTGGTAAATATTAGATTTGTGTCTTTCTTAATGAGTTGACCAAGGTGAATTGTCCCAATCACTGAGAATCCATTTGAGAAGTCTAAAATCTGTGACTGTACTTGTGCATTTGTTGGCCAATGTAGTGTACTACGAACTGAATATCCAGTCTAGTAATAGTCAGATATAGTAGTTTGCCAGCGAGGCTGCGAAAGTATGTAAGCTCTTCGAACAATTTAGTTCTGTTGCCATCAAGATGAAGTGGCAAAGGTGTTGCAATTGGTTGCAGTCAGTCAGTCCAGCTCGATGAAGAAAGTCTGATGCATAAACTTTTTAATGTAAGAAGATACCCCCTCAATGAGATTGAATCTCGACACTCAAAAAGTATCTTTGAGGGCCAAGATCTTTCATAGAGAATTTGGTTTTGAGAGACTGCACCGGCTTTTGAAGAAGAGACGCGTCACTTCTTATTAGGAGAATGTCATCCACATAAAGTACTAGGACTAATGTCCGTCCAAGATGATGATACACAAATAGAGAGGGGTCAGCTTTGCTACAAAAGAGCCTAAATTCAAGAAGGAAGCTACTGATTATCAAACCAAACTCTTGGAGCATGCTTGAGCCCATAGAAGGCTTTGGCTCATCTACAAAACCTGAAAGTTGATACATGAAGACTGTTCTTGGAGTTCACCATATAAGAAGGCATTAGAGATGTCGGATTATTTTATTGGCTAATCTTTGGCTGTAACAATGTCGATAACCATTCTAATTGTGGCAGTACAAATAACACAACTAAAGGTTTCTAAGTAGTCAACTCCCTCTTCTTGATCAAAGCCCTTAGCAACTAATCTCACTATTAGTTTATCAATTGTTCCATCATGTTTGAATTTAGTTTTAAACACCCACTTGCTGTCAAGTATGTTCATATTGGAATCTTCAGAGACAAGATCCCAAGTATGAAGCATATAAATCCTTCCAATTCCATCTAGCACATTCTGATTCCACCCTGGATGTTTCATTGCTGATGTAATTGATTTTGGTTCCTTTGCAGTGAATTTTGATGTAAGTAGGGCATACCGTGGATATGGTTTTTGTATACCAGCCTTGGCTCGAGTTATCATGGAGTGAGTATTGTCTGGTGGAGTGGGTTCAGACTTGAATCATTGTTGATAGGTGATGCAGAAGGAATTGGAGCTTGATCAACAAACGGCAGCTAATGCTCATTTACTAGTAGATGTGGTGGTATTGGTGCTATAACACCAGTAGAGAACGTGAGGAGGTTGATCTTGGCGTGGAGTAGAGGTGGCTGATACTACTGACTGCCATGTCGAGGAGTATCTAGGAACCAAATGCTGAAATTGAGACTTAAAAGGAAACAAAGTCTCATCAAGACGATATGTCGAGATAGAAATCTTTTTGGTAGATGGATGAAGGCACATGTAGCCTTTGTATTGTGAATTATATCCCAAAACACACATTGGACTAACCTTGGTTCCAACTTGCGAGTAGATAAATGCCCAAGACACGAATAGCAAGCTAACCAAAACACACGCATAAAGGAATAAGCTGGCTTGGTGTTAAGGAGATTTTCATATGGACTGATGTTCTTGAGGGTTGTAGAATGAAGAAGATTATTGAGATATCCGGTAGTGAAGAAAGCCTTAACCCAGTGATGAAGAGGAACATGACTATGTAATAGCATCGAGAGACCCAAATGGACAAGATGCCTAAGTTTGCGTTCCTAAGCCGTTTTGTTCTGAAGTATAAGGACATGACATAAGATGTTGACTCCCATTCTCACTAAAATGTTGTTTCAATTTGTTGCTTGTAAACTCTCATTTACAATCACTTTCGAATACTTTTATTTTTGTACCAGTTTTTCAAATGCCAGAAAAGTTGAGTAAAACTCAAACTTGTTACGAAAAGGGTAGAACCATGATAATCTTGTAAAACCATGCACAAATACTGCATAAGAAAGTTTGATACAACTTGTGAGTGTCCCAAAGATCACAAAGTATTCGACCTAGGGGACCTAAGCCATTGGAATCTGAAGCTAAATAAGGTAACTTAGAACTTTTCCCCCATCTGGTAAGGTTCACAAACAGGGGAGATGCTGCTCTTATTCACTTCAATTTCCTTGCTGTTTTTGAGATGTTGAAGAACCGAAGAGTTTGTGTGTCCCCAACCTTAGATGCCATGTGTCTTCACTTACAACTTAATGTCTATCTGAATAGAAAGCCACCAAATCTTGATCCTTCAACACATAAAGACCAGTACAGCGATGGCCCTTTAACACCACTTTCTGAGTTGGTAAGTCAATAATATTCACATTGTTAGCATGAAAAAAGACCTCACACGGGTAGTTATTGCATAACCTTGAGACTGAGAGAAGAGACCAGATTATTTCATAGCAGATTAAAACATCATTTAAAGGAATCATACCTGACTGAGTAGAGTTAGTGGTGGAGCCAACATGTGTAATGGGAAGGGTATTACAATCTCCAACCATTACAGACTCATAACCATTGTAAGGAGTGGTGTTCTAGATAGAGGAAGTTGAAGCTATAACCTGTGTGGATGCCCCTGAATCTGGACAACATTCAACACCTGAGTTGTCAGCAGTTGCAGAGTGGTGAAAGCTTAGAGAAACTCACTGTCCTGATAGTTATTATCAAATTTGTTGTAGTACTTTAGAGCAGAGTGGCCAATGCGAGCTCACATTTGACAAATGGGATGCTCTCTAGACTAAGAGTGGTTAGAACTGTGCTGAGAGAAGCCTTGACATCTAGTGGAGTAACCACTTCTCTCTTGGTTTTGTTTGTTTTTTCCTCTACCATGTTGGCCAAAGTTGTACTGAAGAGGATCATTCATGTAGCTTGAATCATACTGACTCTCAGCCTGATAAACGACATGAGGATTGATAGCAACAATGTCTTCATAAGATTGAAAAGTGCAATTAAAGCTTTAAACATCAGAGATGACATCGTTGAAGGAAAGAAGAGGGGACTTAGTGAGAGAGCTTTGAATAACTATGGTGAATGGGTCATACTCTCTTCCTAACCCATTGATAAAACCAAAGATTTTGGTGGATTCTTCTATTGGTTTCCCTATAGCACTCAGAGAACCACAAATAGTCTTGAACTCAAGGTAGTAAGTTGCGAAAATTTTACCGGTTTTGGTAAGAATACAAACCTCTACGGAGGGATAACTCATGGGAGACTATTTCACGAGCAGTAGCAAGGTTTTGAACGTGTCCCAAGACTTCTCTTGACATAACACTTAACAACCATAACTTTACCAGCTAGTCTGTACAAGATCATGACTCAAACAAAGGGTTATGAGCTTGAGACTGAGCTTCTTCATTTACAATGGTGACAAATGGGTCTGGAGGCGTAACTATGCTGTTAACAAACCCTATAAGCTTCTCACTTGAGAAAAGAGACTCCACTTAAGTCTTCCATAACAAAAACTTTGTATCGTTTAGCTTGAGAGTGACTGAACTCAAGATATTAACATTACTGGGAAAAGGGTACATGTTAGGGTTACAAGGGCTCTGATACCATCTGAATATGAGAGAGAATCGAGAAAAACTGTCTTTGTATTACTGTGGATGACTTTTATGTCCAAGGGTTTTCACAATATATAAAGTAATAAGAACAATCTAGAATGTTAAACTAATCTAAGCATTGGGATACGAGTGGATTAAAGGGGTTCAGAGAACGAACTCTTGTCTCCTCTTCAGCAACAACTACTTTAGCATGCACATGTGTTGGAGGTGGATTCGAGATCCTACTTCGGTTCACGGAAACAATGGGCCAAATTTTAAGTATTGAACTCGGCAAGTTTATCAAAGTCTCAACTCGGAAAATTTCCTTCTCGGAAGCACGATAAAGCTTGAAGGAAGTCGGCTGACACATCAGCAAACAAAGAAATGGAAATTTTCCTATTTCGACATGGAAAATTTGCGAAAATCTAGCAAGAATCTTCTAGATACAGTCTTATCTAGAAATTTGTATATTTTCCTTTATCTAATCTACTTTGTAACCGCATCTATGGTCTATAAATAGAGGGAGAGGTCATTCAAAGAAAGGATTCGCTTTTTGGCACTAGACACCAAGCAATATACTATACTCGGCAATCATCCTATTCACAATACACTTCTTGTTCTCCAAAACCCTGAAAGAATCCTTGCCCGATCTTCCCTCTTTTGATAAGAATCGTGGACTTAGCTCCTTATGCTAGACCTGGTTCGAACAGTTTGCGCCGTCTGTGGGGAAGACATCGAAGGAATTCTTTACACAGGAACAAGGAGTGCACATGAAACAAAGGATGGTGGAAGACGAAGTAACCACCCGACAGGAGGAACCTTAACCTCCAAGAAAACACTGATCTGACTCTCGGATCATCTTTGAACTCTGTTCAAACCCAGGAGGAAAACCGAGAAAACTCTCAGGACGTTGCCGCCCTCCCCGGTCCGCCTCAAGGACCACTTTCAATCAAAAATTTAGTGCACAACATGATAGCGCAATTCGAAGCCTCCGATCGTAGAAACTCGGAAAGATTCGAGAATTGAGTCTCGTCTAAACGAAAGTAGCCTCCCATCTACGCAAAACAATAGGCCAGATGGAGAAGTATTGACTAGCGTCTAAAGAAATCTGTTTGGAGCAGTTCCGAGTCCATAACCACCCAACATAACCAGACCACGGCAGACTACAACGCCAAACGCATCAGGACAGCAAACACCGACTACAATGGATGCAGCAGTCGTATACAGGATGATGGAGGACATGAAGTCTCATTTCTATCAAGCTACCAGCCCAGCACTAGAGATTGGGCGAATTTTAGCTCAAACTCGAAACTCGCCCTTCAAGCTGAGGCTAAAAATAGTCTCGGTAAATCGGGGACCTAGAATAATGTGCCCTACATATGATGGGACAACTGATCCAATCGAATTCATGAGTGCTTTCAACGTCATGATAAACAGGACAACCTACAATCCCGACCAGGAGGATGCATCTTACTGCCAACTCTTCGTCGAGAAACTAATCGGCGACGCCCTAGTATGGTTCACCAAGTTACCAACTGGATCGATCGAGAGCTTCAATAAACTAGCCGAGTTATTCATGAAGCAATACGCATTATTCGTCAACCAAGATACTTCTACAGCGGAGTTACGGTCCTGGAAGCAAGGATTTGACAAGTCCCTAAAGTCGTATCTCGGATAATTTAAGAAAATCTTGACTAAAGCCAAACTCAGCGACGACATGACCATTGAGGCCTTAAGACCAGAATGGTCACGGATGGGGCCTTAAGAAGATATCTCTTCATAAATCAGCCCAGTACGATCACGGATGCCCTTTGCAGAGCAGCAAGGCATGCAAACTACGTAGAAGAAAAGCAAATCCTCGCTAGAACACAAAAAATTCATTGAGACTCGGGAGCTAAGGAGTCGAAAGAAGAATACCATGAGCCGAGTCAACATAATTAAAGAGGAAAAGCAATCTCGGCAACATCTTTTCAAGTCGGTGAAACTGACAGCTCAGCTCGTAAAAAGCCATTCAACAACACTTGCAACCGAAGTGAATATTGTGCCTTTCACAATAGGACTGGTCATTCCACTTCGAAGTGTAAACAGTTACAAGAACTACTTGCTGAGAAATTGAATCAAGGAGAGTTGAATCTTTTAGAAGAAGAAACTCAAAATTTCAAGGCACAAAAGCGAAAAGAAGCCGAGTTGCGAGAAGCCGCTTACAAAGCAGCAAACCAAGACATAGGTGCCAAAGAAAAACAAAAACAACAAAAAGAATATTGGGAGACCACATAATCGGGATCCCCAAGAGTGGAGGTCAATGTAATCATGGGAGGATTACAATTTTGCGACGATACTATAAGGTCAATCAAGAGGTACAAACGGAAGGTTGTAGCAGCAGTCAACCTTGATCCAGTCCATGAAAGCTTAGGACTGGTTGATTTGGAAGTTACATTCACTGCGAAGGATGTTGAAGGAGTAATCTTCCCACATAACGACCCGCTAGTCGTAAAATTACGAGAATTCGGCTGCAACGTATCTCAGATCCTCATCGATACAGGTAGTTTGGTAGATTTAATCTTTAAGGAGACTTTGGATAAGATGGATTACCAGATGCATGACTCAAACCAGTAGAAAGAACGTTGACTGCATTTGATCGAAGTACGATAAATGCAATCAGAACTATCAAGTTAGCAGTCCGAGTTGCCAGAATTACTAGATGGACCAAGTTCTTGGTAGTGGATTAACCGTCAATCTACTTGGGACACCTTAGATCCATACAATGAAGGTGATCCCGTCGAGTTACCATCAGTGTGTAAAGATACCGACAAGCAAAGGGGTTTACACGCTTCGAGGAGATCAAAAGATGTCTCGGACATGTTTTATCGCCAAATTGAAGTTACGAAACAAATCTTGCATGATCACGGCGACTGTGAAAAGCAAAACATTTACGGACCCCCATTCCAGAAAAGCCAGACCAATCCAGTGTTGAACTTTTCAACATCGACCGAATAGACCCATCCAAGTGCGTCAGCATTGGGGTCAATCTGAGTAAGTTGATCTGAGACAAGTTGATCCAACTTCTGGAACAAAACGTAGCAACATTCGCGTGGACGACTTAAGATATGCTTGGAATCAATCCGAAGATTGCAAGCCACAGATTGAATGTTGATCTGACTTACAAGCCCATCAAGGAGAAACGAAGAAAGATAGGGCCAGAAAGAACAAAGGCTGTAATTGATGAGGTCAAAAAACTAACCGATGCCGGAGCAATCATCGAAGTCCAATACCCTGAATGGTTAGCTAACCCGGTTGTCGTTCCCAAGAAGAACAGAAAGTGACAAGTATGTGTGGATTTCACCGACCTCAACAAAGCTTGTCCAATGGATAGTTTCCCACTACCAAATATTGACAGAATTATCGAAGCAACTGCCAAAAACGAACTCATTTCATTCATGGATGCCTTTTCGGGGTATAATCAAATTCGGATGCACCGGATGACATGGAGAAAACTTCATTCATCACAGAATGCGGAACTTACTACTATAAAGTAATACCATTCGGTTTAAAGAATGCCGGAGCGATTAACCAGAGATTAGTCAACAAGATGTTTGCCGATTAACTCGGACAAACAATGGAAATTTACATTAACGACATGCTTGTGAAGTCTCTTAAAGATGAAGATCACGTTGAACATCTAGCACGATGTTTTCAAACATTAAACGAATATCAGATGAAGCTCAATCCGACAAAGTGCACCTTCGGAGTAACCTGGGGAGAATTTCTCGGCTACATAGTAATTCAAAGGGGAATTGAAGCGAACCCAAAGCAGATTAAAGCAATCCAAGAATTACCTTCTCCGAAGAACAAAAGGGAGGTTCAGAGGCTAACTGGTCGAATAGCTGCTCTAAATCATTTCATCTCACGCTCGACGGATAAGTGCCTCCAATTTTACAACTTCTTGTGTAGAAACAAAGAGTTCAAGTGGGAAGAAAAGTGTGAGAGTGCCTTTTCTGAGTTAAAGGAGTATCTTTCAACTCCACAAATCCTTGAGAAACCCATAGACGGAGAGCCCCTATACTTATGCATTGCGTTATCAACATCAATAGTGAGCAGCGTGCTTGTTCGAACTGCAGAAGAACTCAACATCCAATTTTCTACACGAGCAAATCTTTGAATGGAGCCGAAACCAGATACCCGACTACTGGTAAACTCGTGTTAGTAGTGGATCTCGGCAAGGAAGCTACGACCTTACTTCTAATCTCACACTGTCATTGTGTCAACTAATCACCCACTGTGAACGATTCTACATAGTCCGAATCAGTCCGGAAGACTAACTATATGGGCGATCGAATTAAGTGAATACGACATCGAGTTTAAAGGAAGAACTAGTGCAAAGTCTCAAGTATTGACCAACTTTCTAATTGAGCTGGCCTCCAACTTGGAACCCTTAGAATCAAACAAAGTTCTTTAGACTTGGAAGATTTACGTTGAAGGATCATCATCGCAACATGGCTCGAGAATCATAATCCGACTTGAGAGTCCGACAGGGGAAATCTTGGAACAATTATTCAGACTTGCATTTCTAGCATCGAACAACGAAGCAGAATATGAGGCATTGAGCGCAAGAATCAGGCTTGCCAAAGAGATCGAGGCAACATAAGTAGAATGTTATTGTGATTCTCAAATGGTAGTCAACCAAGTGAATGGAGGCTATGATACCAAGAATGACCAGATGGAAGCATACCTCAAAATTGTCAAGGACTTGACAAAGGATCTGAAATACAATTTTCCGATCTGAGAACACTTCAGCTGACGCCTTAGCAGCTCTCGCATGTACAATATATCATATTCAAAGAAGGATAATACCAATCAAAAGTATAGACCAACCTAGTATAAGTTTACCAAAACGAGATGTTGAAATTGTCTCGGCAATAACTGAAACTAGAGACGACTTTGACACCGAGATACCAGACATTGAACAATCCAGCGAACAGAAGACCAACATGCGAGACGAGATTCTGGCGTACATTATGGATAGAGAAACACCATAGGATAGATGGACAGCTTGCCGACTCAAAGTCAAATGCGCTTTCTATGCCCAGGTCGATGGAAAGTTGTATTGGCGAAGTACGAACGGAATCCTCCTCCCTTGCATCAATGGTGACGAGATCAACGAAATCATTAAAAAGGCACATGATGGAGCTGGTGGAAATCAGAACCGCAGAAGATCACTTGTGCACAAGATCCGAACTCTCGGGTATTATTGCCAACAATGGCGAAGGATTGTGCGCAATATGTAGCTAAATGCGACAAATGTCAACAACACAGGTATGTTATCCACGCCCCAACAGAAGAGCTAACTTCAGCAACTATGCCATATCCATTTATGCGGTGGGCAATGGACATCGTCAAACTGTTTCCCTCATCTCGGCAAAAGCGTTTTTGCTTGTCATGACAGATTATTTTTCAAAATAGGTCAAAGCAAATGCTTATTAGCGCATCAAAGACAGAGACGTAGACAAGTTCGTGTGAAAGAACATAATTTGTTGACATGGGCTCCCTTACGAGATTGTAACAGAACAATGAATCTCAATTCATCTCGGCGAAGTTCACTAACTTTTGTTCCAGATGGAACATCCGAGTGAACAAATCCACTCTGCAAAACCCACAAGGAAATGGGCAAGCCGAGGCAACGAACAAGCAGATCATAGATGGAATAAAAAAAAAAACTTTCGGAAAAGAAAGTAACTTGGGCTTCCAAGTTGGGTGGCGTGTTGTGGTCGTATAGGACAACACCAAGGTGCTCAACCGGAAGAATTTATTTTTCTCTTTCTCACGGAATGGAAGCAATGGCCCCACCAGAAGTAATGGTACCAATTATGCGTCGAGAACGTTTCCCCGAAGACAACAATTTAAACAACAAAGCAATGGAAACGAGCATCAACGACTTTGACGAAGAACGCAACGAGGCACTTTTCTGAGTACAGAACTATCAACAAGTTGCAAAATACTACAATAAGAAAGTTCGTGGAAGACACTTTGCAGTAGGAGATCTAGTACTCCGAAAAGTGTTTGAAAACACAGTAGAAGTTAACACAGAACAACTCGGCACCAATTGGGAAGGACCGTATATCATCTGCGAATCATAAAACCAGGAGTCTACAAGATCGCAACCATGGAAGGAGAGATGGTTCCACGAAGTTGGAACTCCATCACCTTGAAATGATACTACTATTGAAGATATGCCAACTCAGCAATCTAAATGCGTTACTTGACACATCCTCATCTATTATTGAAGATACTCCGACTCGATAATCATAACTACGTATTGGCTTGATCTGTGCGGGGTATGTAGGTAGCCTTCGAGTGCAACTATAACTAAATAAATTTTTTAAGTCCCCATCTCGGGTTCAAAAAAAAAAAAAGGTTACACCCTAACTCCCGAAAAAGACGAGATCAAATTCTCGCGAAACAGAGTACAATTCTACATAGAATTTGCCAAGGTCAAATTCTCGAAAAACATTCAAAGCCGAGTCTTAAAAGCTCACCGGGTCGAAAAACCTCCTCTATAAGCCGAGTCTTAAAACCTCACTGGGTCGTAAAATTCCGGTCAGTATAACTGAGTCTTAAAATCTCGCCGAATTTCTAAACTCGTAAATAATAAAGCTAAGTCTCAAACTCCACGTAAGCCGAGACCCAGTTTCTCACAAATCTCAAAACCAAGACCTAGTTCTCGCAAACAAAACATGAGATTAAATTCTAGCAGAAAGACGAAGCATAGCTTTGTACAGATTTTCCGAGAAAAAACCCTCAGAAAAGACGAAACATAGTTTCGTACAGAATTACGAGATCATGTTCTCACCAAACGACCAAGCATAGCTTTGTACAAATTTCTTGAGGTGAAATCCTTGACAGAACGAAACATAGTTTCGTACAAATTTGCGAGATTAAATTCTCAAATAGAGACTGAACATAGTTCTGTACACGTAAAAAAAAATTTCTCAAGAAAAACAAAAGCGACAATGCTGCGAAGGTTATTTCCGAGGTTGATATTCTTAAAACTTAAACTGAGTCTTAAAATCTTAGCTTTAAACGCCAAACAGTGAAATTTCTCTTCCTAACAAACGGGATCGAACTCTCAAACTTAGGAGAGAAACTTAGCTAACGCGCAAAAACATGAAAAGACCTCGGGAATTAAACTTCGTACTTGTCTGATTATCATACAAAATTACAAGACAATTTTTTAACAAGTTCTCATATTCGGATTACAAAGACGAAACAAATTAGAATATCATACTAAGCAAAATAACAACGTTGTTCATTATACAAGTTTATAATTACAAGGCAATTGCCGATTACAAGGATCAAAGAGATAACTTATAAAAAACCGAACTACGATTACAAGAATCAGAGAGATGACTTTTAAAAATCCGAACAGCGGTTACAAGAATCAAAGGGATGACTCTGAAAAATACAAAAATTCAGACAAAAAAGAGGAATACTAATTCCTAGTCTGATATTTGTTGTTCGACGCTTCCCCAATCTCGAAAGCAGGAACAACCAAGTCCCCAGGAAGTAACAGTGTCAAGTTCTCCCTATCGACAACCTCTTTGGACTTATTCACTTTAGCAGTCACCGAGTCTATAACTGATGAAGGAATGTTGACATCCCGAGTAGAGAGCAGTTTGAAAGCACTCTTTGACCCAAGATATTGGGCATAAACCAACCAAGCCTCCAAGTTCCTATCAAGATCATTAAACCGAGCAGCGATTCGGTTGAAGCGCTCAGAAAATTGATTCTGAAGATCTTGAAAGATCTTTTTCTTCTCGTCATTCAGAACCTGATGAAGTCGGGAGTCGAAGTTTTCCCTTATAGAGTCTAACTCAGTTTGAAGCCCCTAAAGCTTGTCATTGGCCTTCTCGGAAGACTTGAAGGCCGTGTACCAATCCGACTCAGCGCACTTAAGTGACTCCGTCAAAGTTGCATTATGTTCCACCAATCCGATGACATTTTTGCGCTCAACCTTCAACTCGTTCTTCACACGAGCGAGTTTACTTGGTGGCAGTAAGTTGGGACCTCGCCTCCACTGCTTCGAGTTGGGTTTGGCCAGCTCGGCCAGGGTTCCTCCAGACACTCTTGTCCGGATCAGCGTGGAACCTCTCGCGCTAAAGCGTAATGCTGTTCAGACAGGCGATAAACTACAAAAGCTTCGACAAAGTAAGGTTAGAAGATTTGAAGCAAAAACAAAAATGATGGAACTGAACTCGAAAAAAGAACTGACCCAAAACAGCAGATACACAGCCTCTTCATATTCCTCCCGATTCTCCATTTGGTCTGGAGAAGGTAGACGCTCCACTGATGTCCTGATCTGACGCATCAGATCAGCACATTCTGTCCAAAACTCCAAGACCTTGGGTCAGAATGGTCGTGAGTAAAACGGAAGTCAGGAACACCCCTTCCTCTCCCCCAAGAAACACCAGAGACATTGCCGTGGGTAACAACTCCAGAAGTATCGACTACAGGAGAAGCGGTCCTGATGGGTTAACCCTTGGCCTTTTTGCAGTTCGTGAAGTTCCACGACCAGAACTTGAAGGAACTTCGACGATGTCCCAAGTAGGCGCAAAAGAAGATCTGGTCACTCTAGAAGATCCCCCAGAAGGATGAGTCTACATTCAATCGAAGGCAGCGTTCATACCTTCTACATCGTTGGGAAGTTCAAAATCATCAAGACCCATCTTCGTTTAAAGTATTCAAAGTATATCAGAAAACTTTAGAAGTCGGAAGAAAACTTTAAAGAAGAAAAATAAAAATGAAGTCGGATGGATTAATCACAGATATGAAGTGAATGGTAAAAGAGGGATGACGCGGTATTTAGAGGAATTTACCGGAAACCAAACTGACGCCAAACAATAATAATTACTCAGCACGCAGGAATCAAGGAAACCGCCTTAAATAACCCAATCGCGGAATAACACGTGGACCGAAGATTCTAGAAGCGAAGAACTTTCCGACTCGGAAACTCAGCAATAGTTTTCCGAGTCTGGGGGGACAATTGTTGGAGGTGTATACAAGATCCTACTTCGGTCCACAGAAACAATGGGCGAAATTCTAAGCATTGAACTCGGCAAGTTTATCAAAGTTTCAACTCGAAAGATTTCCTTCTCAGAAGCGCGATGAAGCTTGAAGGAAGTCGGACGACACGTCAGCAAACAAAGAAATGAAAATTTTTCTATTCCGACATGGAAAATTTCCGAAAATATAGCAAGAATCTTCTAGATACGGTCTTATCTAGAAATTTGTATATTTTCCTTTATCTAATCTACTTTGTAACCGCCTCTATGGTCTATAAATAGAGGGAGAGATCCTTCAAAGAAAGGATCCGCTTTTTGGCACCAGACACCAAGCAATGTACTGTACTCGGCAATCATCATATTCACAATACATTTCTTGTTCTCCAAAACCCTGAAAGAATTCTTGCCCGATCTTCTCTCTTTTGATCAGAATCGTGGACTTAGCTCCTTGTACTAGACCCAGTTCGAACAACATGGACGAACTCTGCTCAGCCACTTTGATGTACTAATTTTTCATTAATGAGTTCTACTTTCTCTGTCTTTTTTTTCTTCAGCTTAATTGGATCTAGAATTGGGCTTGAATGATAGGCCTTTGGACTTACACGAGTATGGAGATTCAACCTAAAAAAAATGATCATAACAACTCTTTAATAAAAAGTAAAAAAATCTAAACCCTAGAATAAGTGAATGGATATCTAAACCAAATCGAATGATTGAAATTAGTAAATGAAGTTAATTACTATACCCTAGAATGACTCAATGAATGCTAAAACTCAAAAGAAAGGATTAAAATTATGGTTTTAAGAAAAAATAGAGAAATATATATTGATAGAGAAGAAAAAAGGATAAATATGTCATTTGCAACAGTTAAAATGCTTATTTTTATAAACCAACTCAAAAGTGCATATTAGGACAAGTATCAACACTATTAATGGTTTCTCAATAATTAATTAATTAATTTTTACATTAGGAATCTATTTTTTTTGCTAACATTGGGCCACAATTGACCGGTATATTAGCCAAGTTCCTATATAATACAGACAACGAAATTCGATTCTTGGATGTGCAAGTGCGTCTACTTTTAGTTGACTTACGGCCTGTTGAAATTATTTAATATGAACATATTTTTGATGAATATATCTCTTGAATTGAAGTTATTTCTTGTAGTATATATATTTAAGAGAATTTGTAATGGATAATAACTGTTTTGTTGTAATTAGATAGACTCAATGCTACGTTTCATAGCCTTCCGTTTCCCTATTTATTACCATTTTGTCCTACACACAGCCACTTCCCTTAATCATATGTTAATGCACTAAAATCCCAAAAGAAAAAAAAAAAAAAAGCAATTAAAATCTTCTAACTCGTTAATTTTTGTAAATGGATTCGATTTCACTCCAAAATCGAATCCAATTTTTTAATAAGTTCTTGTAGTATATCATGTTACAATGGGATTGTTAGAATTGAGATTTACTATTTATTTCTATATATTAATTGGATTTTTCATCTATTGTTGTTTGTATTGTTTAATCTAACATGATCACCTAAGTTATGATATTAGGTTAAACCTATCCACCACTAATATTCGATTGGTTTTTTTTTTTTTTTAAATATAGACAATCAGGTATATTCTGTATTACAACAATGTGTCTACTTTCTCAAATTATTCAATGGATATTTCATAGACAGCTGTGTTATGCACATAAATCATTCAATTGTCAACCAAACAGCTTTTTCATTAAAAATCAAGCCAAGGAGATGACATGCAATCTATAAAAGAATTTCGAGTACATAATGAAAATATTTTTAAAATATTATATAAGATTTAAACTTTGATTTTTTTTTTCATTAGACGGGAGAAACAACTCTCTGGAACTTTATTCCACTAAACGGAATTTAAATTCGGACTTATTTGGGATGTACAACACTCTCTAGCTACATCATCCAGCTAAAACACTAATATCCAATCAAAACAGTAAAATCCCAAAAGTAGAAAAAATGCATGAGTCCTGTGCATTTGGGTTCTTCGGTTCAGTTCTTTCATTTTTTGGTTCTTTCGGTTATAAAAAATGATAACCAATGAGTATATATTAAAATTTGGTTTGGTTTTGGTTTGGTTTCAGTTCGGCTACCTCTATCTAATTTTTTTTAATCAAAAAAATCTTAGAACAAACATTAATAAATTATAAAAATTGAATATTTTAGTTTTCTTAGAAGTTTTGATTCAAATTGACTAAAAAATTTAAATTTTTAGATTATTAAATTATATATAAATATTTATTTTAAAATATATAATTGTATCTTGGTTATTTTGAGTAACTACTCAGTTTTCGGTTCGGTACTTATTCAGTTTTAATTCTTTTAGTTCTTGAATTTAGGATGTTTGGTTATTTAGCCAATTCCGATTTGGTTTGGTTTGGTTTTTTATATTTCGGATTGGTTCGATTCAATATTAATTTCGATTCCAATTATTATACCTATGTCTAGTTCCTAACATGCGCAAGGCAATTTGATTCTCTAAGCACATGAGATATATGGTTTAGATTGATATATCCTAATGGTCGGGTTTGGATATTTTGTCGAACACTACTAAGTAACTCAGATCATTTTGACCAATATAATTGCGACACACAAAAAATCTCATAAACATATTTTAATGGTAGAAAAGTTGAGTTATTTGTTTTACATTTTGAAATATGAAGAGTAACATTAGCACAGAATCCGTTAAAAAGGAATAGAGTCAAAGCTTTTCGAAATTTTTAGCCATTGTGGCAAGTAAGATTGAAAATGGAAATTCCTATAAAAAAAAGTCAAGAAACTGATTTTTATATGTTTAAGGGCCAAATAGAAAAGGTCACATCTTGGCTTACCAAGACATTTCATTGAAATTTTATCGGGACAAGTAACTAATTTTATAATTTATGTGTATCCGCTTCAAAACATGCCTAGCATTAATGGTGTTGACACGTACTTCACAATTTTTGTATAAGGATAAGGAATTTACTTATCTATTATTTATCAATACTCACTCTATATAAAAATTTTAAAAGAAGTTGTTACATGTCTTTGTATTTTAAAAATTTTAAAAGAAGTTGTTGCTAGTTCTCAATATTTTACTCGAATTCCGAATTCGAATCTAACCACCTCAAATTAAAAAAAACTGAACCAAATCAAACCAACAAAATATCTAAATAAGTCTTAAATTTTATATGTAACACTTCGATTTCAAGAAACATGCCTAGCAAATTGATTTGTCTATCTTTTTGGTCAAAATATTATTAAAGAATTTCAAAGTTAAGCGTGCAGTTCATTAAAATAATTTAAGAATAGGTAACAATCCAGAAAATTCTCGAATCCGTATGAGTGAAAACAAACCAGAATAAAAAGTCATGTGGTAATTTGTATGGTCAGTAAACAAGTTTTTAAAACCTTCCAGACATACATACCGATCTGAAACCCATCCAAAGTGACAGTCGAAATGTTATTTCATATATTTTCAGATACCCGAATCAAACCAAAACTTGAATGAATACCGAAATACCTGAATGGGCATTTATCGTCACTGCCAGATCTACACATCACTTTGTTTAGATAAAGACAGAACATTTCTTCACAGTTCACTTAGTCGTTGCATATCAAGCCAAAGTAGATAACATCATAGATAAATTGATAAATAATTTCCATATATCTATGAAACTTATATATACAACCAATTACAAAATTTCACATAATTATTCTGACATATTATACTTCTGTAAAATAAAAAAAAGTCTTAATTATAGAGACAATGCAAGAATCAAACCGTACTGTCTTGTTCAACAAATACGAGATCGGAAAACTCATCGGAACCGGTAGCTTTGCCAAAGTCTATCACGGCAAAGATATCTCCACCGACGATGACGTGGCAATCAAGGTAATCAATAAAGATCTCGTGTCAAAACGTCGTAACATGACGGAACAAATCGAACGAGAAATCTCCGTTATGCGTCTTCTTCGTCATCCAAACGTCGTCGAATTTCGTGAAGTAATGGCTACAAAGAGAAAGATCTTTATAGTTATGGAGTACATTAATGGTGGAGAGCTTTTTGAAATGATTGATAAAGATGGAAAGCTTTGTGAGGATTTAGCTCGAAAATATTTTCAACAATTGATATCAGCTGTTGATTTTTGTCATAGTCGCGGCGTTTACCACCGCGATATCAAACCAGAGAATCTGTTACTTGACGGTGAAGGTGATCTTAAAGTTTCGGATTTTGGATTGTCGGCGTTAATGATGCCTGAAGGATTAGGTGGACGACGTGGAAGTAGTGAAGATCTTCTTCATACGAGATGTGGAACACCGGCTTATGTCGCGCCGGAGGTTTTACGGAATAAAGGTTATGTCGGAGCTACGGCGGATATATGGTCGTGTGGGATTGTTCTGTATGCACTTCTCGCTGGTTTCTTGCCGTTTATTGATGAAAATGTCATGACCTTGTACACGTAAGTAATGCCTTAACCGGGTTTTGGTTTAACTAACCCAAACCGAATTATTGTTATTCACATCGAAAATCAGTTTTATTTATCTGAGATATTAAGTTAGAAGTAAAGAATGTTTTAATAGTATTGTTGTAATAGAATGCATTAGTTTTATACATTTGAATTACTCATTTTTTAACTTTTCCGCTATTACCGGTAGGTTTAGAGATGAATATTTGGTTACTCGGATCGGTTTAAAGTTTTAACCGGGTTTTGGTTTAACCAAACCAAATTGAATTATTATTATTATTAATTTTTTTAGTTCACATCGAAATCAAAGTTTTATTTATCTGATATAGTATTAAGTTAGAACTAAAGAATGTGTTAGTATTATTGTAATAGAATGCATTAGTTTTATACATTTGAATTACTCTTTTATAACTTTTCCGCTATTACCGGTAGGATTGGAGATGAATATTTCGTTATTCGGATCGGTTAAAGTTTTTCAGATTTCAAATCTTTTTAGTTCTACAAAATAAGTTCTATTTAGGACTAAATTATATTTTGATTTGTCTCGTTAAATTTTTTACTTTAGCTGGATTGTTCTAACATAATAGTTATTTACATTAATAATGTAGAACGTTTAGTTAAAAATAATATTTATTTTGATAAAGTTTGGTTTCATTTTACATAGTTTTAAGTTCAGTTTGGTCAGAAGTTGAGTAATTTAGTATATAAATTTTTATTTAACTCAGAATATTATATAATTCAGTTTGGGTTAGGATTCGAAAATTTTAGTCGGGGCAGTTTAAGAATTTTGGTGCACTTTGAGAATTTTGCTAAGCTCTAAGAACTGTTTATTAAGCAAGGTGTGGAATTTACTACTGTTCTATAATCCAGTACTTTTGAATTTGATTGTTAATCGATCACAATCTATGAACAGGAAGATCTTCAAGGCAGAAGTTGAGTTCCCTCCATGGTTTTCTTCAGAATCTAAAGAACTCATTTCAAAATTGCTTGAAGCTGATCCTGAACAACGGATTACAATGTTAGAGATCAAAATGACTCCATGGTTTCAGAAGAACTTTACGCCACCGGAGGCTTTTTCACTTGACGAGATCATCCCATCACCACCACCAGAGCCACCGGCAAAGAAGAGAAAAGAAAAGATTGACGAAGAGGACGATGTATCATCACCAAGATCCTTCAATGCCTTTGAATTCATTTCATCAATGTCTTCAGGTTTCGACCTCTCGAACTTATTCGAGATCAAACGGAAGCCAAAGCGGATGTTCACATCGAAGTTTCCAGCCAAATCCGTGAAGGAGAAGCTGGAGACAGCGGCTCGTGATATGAACATGAGAGTGAAACATATGAAAGACTGCAAGATGAAGCTGCAGAAGAGAACTGAAGGCCGCAAAGGGAGGCTCTCAGTGATAGCAGAAGTTTTTGAAGTCGCTCCTGAAGTCTCTGTTGTTGAGTTCTGCAAATCTTCTGGAGATACCTTAGAGTACCAACTCTTCTGCGAGGAAGATGTCAGGCCAGCTCTTAAAGACATCGTCTGGTCATGGCAAGGTGATGATGATTATGATGATGATGTTAACACTACTGACATTGTTAACTCTAATGATAATGCAATGAAAAATACATCATGAAATGTAATATTCCAATTTTTGGCATTGGATGTGCTAGAGCGAAACTGTCTTATTGTGAAACTACATAAATACATGAAACTTTTGATAATTTACATTATAAGACAATATATAATATTATCATTATACGCAAATTATTTATTAGTACAATGTATAATGTAAGGTATACAAACTAACCAGAAATCTTATGCCACAATTTCTGGTTACTTCACCATCAGAGTCTCTATATGCTCTCATGAGCAAGTCTTCAAGCAGCAAGCAACTTCTGGATGTCCTTCTGCAACACAATTGTTTAATTAAAAACCTGTACTCAAACGGCTATGAACCAAACCGGAAGTAGTAGTCCCTTTATGCTTACCTCGATTTGGAAAGGCGATGTGGTGGGAGGATACCTCTCAACAACCTTTCCCTTTTTATCAATCAAGAACTTCTCAAAGTTCCATTTGATGAGACCACCCAAGAATCCTCCTGCGTTTGATTTCAAGTAATCGTAGATCGGCGCTGTGCTCGGACCATTCACATCAACCTGTCAAATTCAAGCTTATAAAGAATCTGCAACCCAAATAGAAGAATGAAAGTTTTGGATTATTGTTACCTTATCAAATATAGGGAACTCTGCTTTAAAGCGGGTACAAGCAAATTGTTTAATCTCAGGGTTAGACCCCGGCTCTTGGCCACCAAACTGATTGCAGGGAAAAGCAAGAATCTCAAATCCTGTAATGAGAACAACAAGAAATTGCTGCATGTTACTAGATACAAAGTTACAAACTTATTGAGAACATAAAACGTATGCATTAGCTATTGCCCTCATAAGTGCTTATAGACAAGTTTCATAATCTAATAATTTCTAAGATCAAAGAACGAATGAGTTGAGATTAACAACAATCCAACAAAGATACTGAAATTTGCTTGCAGTTCAAAAGTTGCAAAAGGAGATCATTTCCCTAGATTTCAGGTGAACTGCAAGCTATTAACACTGTCCGAGGAACTAGTAAAAATAAGACCTAGTCATTTTGACAGCATGAATGATAATAAAAATCTACAGAACAATGGCGGTGAACACAAAACGCTAGGAATGTTTAGTCAGCAACGAACACCAAAAAGGCAGAGAACATGTAAGAACCATCAAAATGAGGTGATACGAATATGATGAATGCGCTCCAAGAACAAGATTTTCATAAACAAGACACACTCTACCAGCAAACAGATCTAATTAGAGCTCACCTTGGCTCTTGTATTTCTCGTAAAGATGTGAAAGCTCTGAATAATTTGATGACGTCAGACCACTGAATATCATGGAAACCCAAACTTTCAAGATCAGAAATCTCTACATAGACTATGAATGAACATAAGACCTAACCAAAATCACATCACGATAATGAATTACGGAGAAATAGTTTACCATCTTGAAGCGACATTTACAATTAACATAACTTTCCCCTTGAACTTATTCAAAGCAACATCTTTCCCATCAATATCCTGCCTCCAAAAAATACAATATGAAAATCCAATTACGTCACAAATTCCAGAATTTGACTAACCAAGTGTATAAACTCAATAAAATACAAAATCCAGAAGATCAAAATACTTCAGTTTCATCACAATCTGAAATTCGCAATTCAGTAAAGGGCAGAGACACAGAAGAGAAGAACCCTAGTTTTTTTTTTTATCAACTGAATAAAAAAAATAAAAAATAAACTAAACCTTAACGGTGAAGTCGTGAACTGTCTTTTCAGCAGCAGCTCTAGCGTTAACACTGAAAGCCCGGGACTTGAAGAGAAACCCAGGATTAATGGGAGATTTCATGGAAAACCCATTACTCAGATTTGCGAAATTCGATATTCCGGTGGGGAATCTTAAGGAAGGAACAAGAAAAGTTGCAGATGAAGTAGGTCTGGAACCGTTGAATACTGCAGAGAATGGTGCGTAATAAGAAGATGAAGAAGCCATAGAAACCATGGCAAATCTGAGACGGTGGTTTTATGTTCGTTTGCTTTGGACCAAATTTTCACAGAAACTCGGAGCGCAGAGACTGAGAGGCCGAGAGCACTTTATATCATCCCAAAAATATAGGAATAAAATAGATATAAATAAATAAAACACAATATAATACTGATATTTTTGAGCCATAAAAATATATTTTTCATTTCGAACCGGGTCCTAAGAAAAAGACATCCTTATTAATCTTCTTCACAAAACTTTTTTAAATTTTAATTTATCTTTTATTTTTGTGTAGAAACATAGTTTCTTGAATATATATATATAGGACTGTATATATATACATATAGGACTGTATAACTAAAAATTTATAAAGTTGTACAGCCAATTTCCACATTGGCATAATCGGAAACAATTATTTGTATGACATATAGGATCCGATGAATAATACCGTTTAAAATATCTGTTTGGAAAAAAAAGTAATTGAATCAAAAGTCGTTTGAAAACGACCATTTAAAAAAAGTGGTTGGTAAAAGAGATTTTCAATCAAAGGTCGTTTTGATTGGTAACATTACGGAAGTTGAATAGTGTAATAAGATAAAAATTAGTACATAAAACTTGATTTAAATAATTATTATAAATATTATGGAATAGTATATAATTTAAAATTTTTAATATAAAAATAAATATATAGATTACAACTATTTATTTTTAAATAATATTTTCATACTAAAAACGATTATTTTCTAAATATAAACAAAAAATCTTCTTCTTAAACTGCAATATGAATTATATATTATTTTGTACACCATAATTATATGTAAAATATAAAAATAAACGATCATTTGTATTTACAAACAACAGTCATTTCCCAAATGACCGTAAATAACACTATTTGAGAAAAAACATTTCAAACGACCATAGAAAAAGTCGTTTACAAACACTTGTTTCAAACGAAGTATTGATTAATAGCAAAATAATCATATCGTTTGCAAACGACTGTTTTAACATCACTGATCAAACTCCTAGTTATGTATCTATAATTGTTTGAAATATCTTGATTTAATGAGATTTTTACTGCTTATATATATATATATACATTATGGTTTGTATTAAGTATGAATACACTGTATATGTAAATTTTAATCTATAAAAAATCTACACTAAAATGTCAATTATATTATATGCTAATAAATTATAAAGTTTTTGGCGTATAAATAGAATACGATTGACAGTGGGCATTCATAAACTAGATATACATTTCAAATTTTAGTATCTTTTTGTCAATAATAATTGAGTGAATGTGATCTGATCTATAGCCAGAGATTTTTAACTAAATTTGGGTGGAATTCAAACTCACCAGACAGGGATAAACCAATTAGATTATCTGCTTCTTGACAAATTTAATATTTTTTCTTACAAAATCTATATTTTTTTTTTACTAGCAAATACTTCTTTAATCAATTGTTTTAAAGTACTGCAGAAAAAGAAATATATATATATATATATATATATATTATGACATTTCAAATATACTGTTTTTTTCCATATTCAAAAATATTTATTACCTATACATTTTCAAATTGGTTTATACATTGGTATAATCAGAAACTATGATTGTATTATACTTTTATGCAATATTAGAATGACTTCGCATTCGTTTTAACTTTCTATAGTAAAACTGTATTCTCTAAATAGTTATGTATACAATATACATATAAACTGTAATCTAATAAAAGGATTTGTGAATTTTGAGAACCAACAATTTGGAACCAGAAAAAGAATTAGTAAGCCAAAATACAGAATGGAAGTGGTGAAAAAAAACTAAAAATCAGGGTTGATTTTAGCCCAACTTTAGGCATATATATAGTGCTCTATATATATTTTTTCATTTACAAGGTCTAATCTATAATCAGTAATTCAAATTTTAATAGGAAAAAATATAGCAGATTTAGAAATCTGACAAAAGATATAGAATCCGATTAGAATTTTTTTCGCTTTGTTGCTTTGAAAAACAAAAATATTTGTACAATATTAAAGTTAAATCATTTTATATTTTATAATAAAAAACAAACTAGAGTATCATACACAACTTTTTGTTTTTTAAAGTAACAAACGAAAGCAATTCTCAATCAAACCCTCCCAATTAGCAATTGTTTTTCATTTATGTTGCTTCGAAAAAAAATTTTTGTGATGAGATTGAAATTAAATCAATCATATCCTACTTTGTTTTTAATTCTAAAATATGATTAGTTTAACTTCAATATTTTAATTTACTTTTTAAGTTAAGCAACAAAACAAAATTTTTTCCAATAAGGCCTATTATATTTATTTTTTTGTCTCAAATTTATAGTTATATTTCATTTTCAATTTTTGTTCACTTCCTTTCCTCAATCCTTATCCTAATTATCTGACCCTCCGTGCTTATATGTCGTACTCAAAGAATAGTTTTAACGGTGGCAAAGCTTATCCTCTATGTTTTTTTTTGTGTGTGTTAATATATATAAAAATGGAGGATGACAAAAACAAATACTAGTAAGATGTGACAGTCAAGTTATATGTTAATTTTGTTGTATGTTATGTGCAAAAAGAAAAATACTAGTAAGAAAAGAGCATCAAAGCCCTATCATTTTTCCTGTATTATTTGGTTTATAGACATTTCTTACGAAGTAACTTCTATTTTTAATATATATAAATTAGATAAAAATCTTTATATATGATAGAACAAACGAATTAATAAAATAAAACATAATTCATTTCATTAAAACAGAAAAAAGAATATCTAAATTGGAAATTGCCGAGGATATGTGGCCAGTGGTAGTAGTTACTTTACAAATCCTCAGACATCCAGATTCGAGTCTTCCTAAGTACAAGGAAAAGGAAGAAAGGAGTTTAGAGTTTGAGTTTTGGCTATGGATCGGGTCTTGTTGATCCAACTATAGTAAGGTTGACAAAAATAAAATAAAATAAATGGAAATAAATAAGGAAAGATGAACAGAACAATAGAAATCGCTAAGACGATAAAAAGTGTTGGATATGTTGCTCTTTAAACCATTTTTCAGTTCATAATGACAGATAATCTCTATTATATAATTTATGAATCTCACTTTCAGTTATTGTGCAATTATTCTTTGATCTTATGTTTATTATGATGTTTTGAACATTTATTTAACAAATATAATATACCGGGAATATATTTTTATAAGTTTTAAGCGAGATATGCTAACTAAAAACGTATGTAGTTAACATATTACTTAGCGTTCATTTTTCACTTAATTATGCACCTTAAATCAGAAATGATTAAAAAAAATTTATTCCTTCAGGAATACCAAATGCAAATGGCCAGCAACCAATATGTGTTGAATGGAAATTAGAGAGTCAGCAGGAATGTGTGAGAAACCATATGGTATAAATGACTGCTAAAAAGCTTGGGGTAACAAAAATGTTATAAAACCTTTTTGGTAAAATGATGCCAAACAAATTCAAGTGTTGCAGGTGCAAACCGTCGACATGCAAATGAATCTCAATCTACGATTATCGTATTGTTTTCGGTTTGCATTCTTTTTATGTATGTAATAATCAATAAAGTAATTGCTTAATGTACTAATCTTTGTTAATAAAATATTCTATAAGTTGATTTTGGTGTTTCGGTTTTTTCATCAATATCGTTTATATTATTACAAAAATGATACTAGCAAGGAAATTAATTTGAAAATCATTGATAGAATTATAACACGTTATGAGTACTACTTAACAAAATCTAATAAGTTTACCTAGCAAGCATGGCATTGTTTGAACAACCTATATTTTTATTATCAAACAACCTAAATTATTTTGCACACGACAAAGTATTATAACATATCACCACCAATAAAACGCGATAATCCTTTTTCTACAGCTCAAAAATTGAGGATCGTACAAAAGCCATCATCCTCTCCCTTGCTTGTGCTTCCTATAGTCATGTGCTCTATTTTTCTCATTTTTATTTTAGCCTTCTCTCTCATCTCCTCATGGCTTTCAGCTGCCTCCAACTCGCCGCTTTCTGTTCGCGTTAATGAACACTTTCATGATCCTATTCTTCCAAACTTTCAGCTACCACATAGTCAGCGATAATAGACGTAGAACAAAAGTTACTATATAAAAAATACATATTTATGTATTACATAACCAAAGAGTAATAAAATGTTAAGTTAAATTTTTTTGAATACGATAGTTACGATCATATATGCCACTTTCCAATCAATGATTGTTTAAGTCACAACCCATTTGTGATATAAGTAAGGTTAAATATCATATAAATTAAAAATGTCCATTATAAAATTTACTAACTTTTTCGTTTTTAGGTACAAAGAGCTATTATTTAATGATTTTTATCTTCATGCACTAATAAATATATGGGTGAATTGAGTGAATAACACTCAATAATTCTAAAATTAAGAATCTGATACTCATAAGTTCAAAATTAGGCATTTAACATTGATTTACAATATTACCCTTTTTTGTTTTGTGTATAACATAAACATTTATTTAAGTGATGATCATAAGTTATTTAGATTGATACTAATTTGTTTCACTACAAGAAAATGCAAGATTTGGGACGTTTTTTTGCAACGCATTTACAACGCAGCTGATTTGGGAGGGTTTAGCAACGCGTTTACAACGAAATTACAGATTCGTTGTAAAAGAGTTGTAAATTTACAACTCAAAATTTCGTTGTAAAAGTGTTGCAA
>OVAX01002305.1:0-31077 GCA_900406405.1 Lepidium africanum
GATAAGATAAGCACGAGAGGTTTAATTGGTATTTAGAGCTTGAAAACCTCGTGTATCACTCTGCAACAGTTTTCCGAGTCTGGGGGGACAATTGTTAGAGGTGGATCCGAGATCCTACATCGGTCCACGGAAACAATGGGTCAAATTCTAAGTCTTGAACTCGGCAAGTTTATCGAAGTCTCAACTCGGAAGATTTCTTTCTCGGAAGAGTGCTGAAGCCTGAAGGAAGTCGGACGACACATCAGCAAACAAAAAATAGAAATTTTCCTATTCCGACATGGAAAATTTCTGAAAATCTAGCAAGAATCTTCTAGATACGATCTTATCTAGAAATTTGTATATCTTCCTTTATTTAATCTACTTTGTAACCGCCTCTATGGTCTATAAATAGAGGGGCAGGTCCTTCAAAGAAGGGATCCACTTTTTGGTACTAGACATTAAGCAATATACGGTACTCGGCAGCTATCCTATTCACAATACACTTCTTGTTCTCCAAAACCCTAAAAGAATCCTTACCCAATCTTCCCTCTTTTGATCAAAATCGTGGACTTAACTCCTTGTGCTAGACCCGGTTCAAACATAGAGGAACCGAATCCAAACCAAATTCAATAAAATACCAAAATGAGCTTTAAACCTATATACCTGAGAAACCAAACTCAAATTCAAATCAAAACCAAATCAGTAACTGAATGGGTACCCGATATATTTTTATTAAAATTTTAGTTTTTTAGAGTTTTTCTATTAAATCTTTATTAATTTAGAATCTTTATATAAAAATAATTGAATCTAAACTCGATCTATACTGAACCGAACCCGATTCAAAAAATAATAATACTCAAATAAATCTTAAATTAAAGAACCAAAATAGCGAATTAGATAACCAAATACGACAATAAACCAGAATTGATCCTAAAAGTGAAAAACTAAATCCAAACCCAAACTAGGAATTTGTATCCGATATATATTTTTAAAATTTTAGTTCTTTTAGAGTTTCTTTATTAGATTTTTATTCATTTAGAATTTTTATATAATTTATATTGAATCCACCTTCTTGTGATTTTATGCTTACATAGTATGTTTTATTAATTAGTTTTATTATATTTTTTTCCATTAAATTTTTATTAATTATATAATTTCTATATAATTAAAAATATCACATAGATCAATCAAAATAATGAATCGCTTCTCTTATTTTCTATTATATATTGTATTATTGATTTAATGGGAAAATGAAAAATGTCGTACATGTTTGAGGGTGATTAAGCACAAAGAATAACAAGTAATGAGGTCGAAGATTTCATTTGTTAAGTGAGCAAAGATGAGATTACAGAGCTTGCCGATGAGGATCTTCGGTAAGTATTTTAGCTTAGAGCTTTAGTCTAAGTCTAGGCATTGGTCTCAAGTATGCTCTGCCCTTTGGTCCGAAAGCCTTTCTCCTATTATAGAGGAGTTCCGTCTAGGGTTTTGGGTTTTCAAGCGTTGGGTGTAAAATCCGATCGCATCAGCTTGATCTACAGCAGAGCCGATAGTTCATTTGTTCTTTCTGCCCATATTTTACATGTGTCACGCTGCTTAATGGACGATTATTTGACGCGCAATAAATGTGGCATCGTCCTGAGTTTGTGGGTCTTATTTACATGGAATGCATACCAATTAGATAAAATATTAAACTATCATATTAATATTTTTATCTTTTTTGTCAAACATTTATATTTTTTTTCTCAAAAACTTGATCGTTAAGATGCTATCTATAGCATAATCCTCCTAAATCCTAAAAATATCATGTGGAACTAACATGATTCTCTAGAATAGAAATACATATATGAAATTAACACATTTTGGTAATATAACAGAAAAATCAAATTGTAATATATCAAAAAATCCACTAATTCACAAAAAAAATACATATCACTGTAATTTTAATAGATAAAAGTTTTCCAAAAATAAGATATCACTGTATTTCACCTTTGTTCTAGCTCTTCATGTTTTATATATGCAAATGAAATACATAACTATTGAATAAAATATTTTGATACCATATTATATATTTGCGTAATATATATGACAATATATATATATAACACATCAATCGTGTCAAAAAAGAGACTAGAAGAAATAAATAGTTTCATCAAAGAATGTACTGCAAGATTTAAAGCAAATACTTCTCTTTTGTTGTAGTTAAGGATGAAAAAAAATATCTTACATCACATGTTTTGATAATATTCAAATCAATCTCCTAATAAACCTTATTGTACTAATAAAAAAAAACTGTCTAGCTAATTAGGTTTAAAGATTAAACTAAAATTAAAGTATGTATTATATTACTAATTAAAAACTTAATTTTTATCTCCTTTGATTTTGTAATTAAATATAAATCAACGACAAACAAAAAGAAAAAAAAATAATTTTGTCAACATTACTCATTGAATTAGATCAACAAGGTTTGATCCATAAAATAAATATTTCAACTGGAGCATGTGGGATTCAAACTCACCACTTAATGCCTAGTTAGATTATGAGCAAATCAATTGGACTTTGTTTCTTGGTAAAAAAAAAAAAAATTCTTAAGAGATTCATTTTTAAAAATTTAATTTGTTCACAACTATTAGAACAAAAATAATTCAAAAAGATTAAAAATAATAACTAGAAGATGTTTGAAAAATATATCAAAAAGTTTCTCTCTTAACACCATATAAAAATGACTTACCAAAGTTCAATTGACCATATTTTTTATTACCAATTTTGTAAAATTGTTTTCTTTTTAGATTAGATAAAATTAATCAGATTGTTAAATTTCAATTTTTAAGTTGTTGGGAAAGAAGATCAGTTTGACCAACCCTACATTATTTTTCAATATAATACATCAGTTTGACCAAAAGATTTCCTAGATTTTACAATAATTATATATATATATATATATTACCATGTGTATATATATGATTATATGGCACTTTTGTATAAATAAGCACATTTTATCTTTCATATATATATATATATATCACTCATAAACATAAAGATTACATAGATCAATTAAAATAATGAATCGTTTATTTTGTTTTCTGTTTTTCATTATATTATTAATAAGTTTGAGTAGTGCGAAGATGAAAAATTCCGTAATTTTTTTAAATTTTCTTTCGAAGAACACTCTAAAGATTCATTGCATATCAGATGAAGATGACTTCGGCATCCACTTTTTGAGACCAGGACAAACATACAATTTAACTTTCAATGATAGTATTTTTAAAACTAAGATTAATTGTGAAGTATGGCAAGGAGATTGTTACCAATATTTCAGGGCATATACAAGTGGTGGTCTCATAATTCATCATGGTAAGAAGAATTTTTGGTATGTTAGAGATGATGGAATTTATTTTACACATGGTAAAAAAGTTCCCAAATTAGAACAAAAATGGCTTTGCACAAAATATTTAGATCTCAGACCATCTTTGTTTTAGATATTCATATCTTATGTATATGGAATGCATACCAATTAAATAAACTATTGCAATATCAGTATTATATTTTTTTGTCAAACACTTATACTTTCTTTTGTCAATAATTTAATCAACAAGATTCGATCCATTGTTAAATCTCATATTCCCAAACTTCAACAATATCATATGAGGCAAAAGTGACTCCTTAAAACCAAACAACATTTTGATAATATAATAGAAAAAAAAAACAAATCATAAATACTTATCAAAAAATCCACTAATACACAAAAAAGTAAATATCACTATAGTTTCAATGAAATTTTTTTTCCCGAAAATAAGATCTGGACCTTCAAAGTCTTTGTTATGTACTCGCAATTCTTCATGAGATCTTCCAATGATGAATCCATCTCTAAACTATGTTGTTGAGCAAGTCTATTTAAATATGCCAAATCAAAATATACTAGTTTACAAATTGTGATTTGTTTATTGATTGTTAGTAGATGTCTACCGAGTACCGTCCATAAATTATACTGCTATATAGTTTATGATGGAATATCGTATGCATTAAATCTTAAGTCATATTTACACATAAGACTTATATAAAGAGAGACTAAATCAAGTTTACACAAATAATAAGACATATTTTTATTGGAACTTGAAATATGATAAAATGGAGTCCAGACAATTTTTTGGCAATTTTTTCGAGAAAATCCATTACCGGAATGCTCGAACTTTGGAGTCTTTGGATTTTTTATAATGAGTATTATAAGATAGTAAACTTAACCGAAGGGTAGGGCTGTCCATCGGGTTTTGAGTCAGGTTTCTCATATTTCAAGTTTTTGTTTGGTTCCAATAACTTAAGATTATTCATGTTTTTTTTTTTGTAGGTTCGGTTGATATAAATTGTGTTTGGTTAACTTCTAGCATTTGTTAAGGATACTATCTTTATACTATCTTTACCTGAATATCCATCAGATTCAGTTAGAATCATTACTTGAATTAATATCCATTAGATTCAGTTTGAATCAGGTTCTGGTATTCTATTCCAACTTTTTCTAAAAAGTAAAAACTAATTAATATTTAATTACAAATTCTAAGAAAATTCAAAATTTAATTAAATATTTTGTATATTTTGGTCTAAATTACTGATATACTAGAATTTATAATTATAATTAGAGTAATATAGTGTGTATAATATGGTTAATTACTAATATAGTTTGTGTGATGTTTGAAGATTGAAACAACTTTTGTCACTAAAAAAAAATAAAAATAAAAATTAAAACAAAACAAAACTAACCCTAATTTTTTTACAGTTTCATCTTCCTCTCTCTCTTCAAACCGCCATCTTCTTCTCTTCTCTCGTTTTCTCCGCCGTGAACGTCGCCGCCTCTCCGTCTTCTTCGCCTCACCTTCTTCTCTCGGCCCCATCTCTTTGTATTTATCCTCTGCCTCTCTGTCTTCTCTCATCTGCGTGTGAAGGAGGTAAGAAAATCTTCGCCTCTTTGTTTTCTCTTCTCCGGCCATGTCTGGTTTCTTCTGTTTGTCGGGTTTTCTTGTGTTTGTCGGATTTGGAACTGGGGTTTTCGAATCTGGGTTTTGAAATCTTATAAGATTTGTTGTAATCTTAGAATTTAGGAAGTAATTATCAAAATTTTGTTGTAATCTTATAAGATTTGTTGCAATCTTAGAATTTAGGAAGTAATTATCGAAATTTTGTTGTAATCCTAGAATCTTGGTTCATTAGTATGTGATAGACGTTGTAAAAATCAGTAGACTTTGCACAAAAGTTGTGTATATGTGTTCATGATTTGAACTGTTTAATTCAAGGTGTAGTAGACTTTGCAAGTATTGTGGTAAACGTTGTATGATTTAGTAGACTTTGCAAGTTTTGTGGTAGACGCTTATGCTTGTTAATGATTTGGACTGTGTTAGTTAAGGTTTAGTAGACTTTGCAAGCAGTGTGGTAAAGTATGGTTATTGATTGGTAAATTTTATATTTAGTATAGTAGACTATGTTGGTAGGCTTGATTTTGTTTTCTGGGGTGGTAGGCTCTGGTATGAATAAATGACAGAGTAGTAGACTTTGTCTTAGCCGTTTGGTAGATTTTATGGGATGTGTGGTAGACCTTATGCTTGATTGATAGACTTTTCTGGTTGATTGGTAGACTTTGTGGTGGACTTAACAGAGGGTTTGACAGATGGTTTATTAGACTTAATTTCATTTTTTTCTCTCTTTTTGTTTGAACTGAACAGCTATGGCGACGGGAAAAGAGTACCCTCGGAGGTTTTATTGACACGATGTAGCGGGATTGATAAAAAAGAGCATTAACCATCATAGTCGTCTTAGTGAGCTTGCGCACATGATGAAAAGTATTGGGGAAGATGCTTACAATGACATCGAGGATAATTCTTCTGTAGGAGTGTTGCTTAACCTTGCAACTGCGGATTACAAATGGACTGGGAGGCATGTGCAGCAGCTATTGGCAAATAAACTTACAACAAAAAGGGAGTATGAGATGTGGTGCTTGGTGGGTAATCGACCTATTCGATTTTCGTTGAATGAGTTCGAGGAAATTACGACTCTTAATTATCGACTGCCGGATGAAGCTGATACAACTCTTGTTAGGGGTGATTTGTGGCCCGAGATAGGCTTAATACATGGTGATGGTCCTAATTTTGCTGGTCTGAAAAGGGTTTTGAAAAGGTTGCAGGCAATGGAGTTTTGAGAAGAGAAAGATGGTTGGGATGCTAATGATTTTGTATGTGGGTATCTATGGTATGCATCCTAATAGTAGGCTCCCAGTTTTTGCTGGAAAACTGGTCATGGATTCTGTTAGGTTTGAGAGATATCCATGGGGTAGAGTTGCATTTGAAGAACTCATTAGTAGCCTCAGAGCTGCACAGTTAACAAATGCTTCATACACTATCCATGGCCTTGTGCATGCTGCTCTAATATGGGCATACGAGTCCATTACAGGTCTAGGTGAACTGTGTGGTGGAAGAAGAGAAGGTGATATTCCACTTTTACGATGGTCATCATCGAATAAGCGTGGACTAGGTATTAAAGACATCATCGATTTTGATATGGACAACACTGATGATCATAAGGTAATATCTTACTTGGTAGACTATGTTGTTAGGATTTGGAACTTTGTAGTAGACTTTAATTGTGTATGGTAGATTCTGTTGGTAGACTTCAAGTCTATGTAGTAGACTTTCAAACGAATTTGGGTAGAATGTTTAGGTATACTTCGAATATGTGTAGTAGAATTTTGTTTGGTAGACTATGTAGTTAGCCTTCTGATCTGTTTAGTAGACTTAGGATATGTGTAGTAGACTTTTGTTTGGTAGACTATATAGATATCCTTCTGATATATGTAGTAGACTTTGGATGTGTATAGTAAACTTTAATTATTTCTGGTAGACTTTTAATATCAATGTATTCTTAATGTAGGTTCGCGTGAAGCACCTCTGCTGGAAGCCTGCTGAAGAGATCAACCCCATTTGGGCCGAAGATGTTGCTGATCCACGGGTGGACAATATGATCCAAGACATATTAGATGGCATATTAGATGAGTCATTCTGTAACAGAAGTCCACCACGAGATGCTACAATGAAAAGCAGCATGAAGAGGAAGGTCGGTGATCATAGTAAGCAAAGGAAATCAATGCAATCAAATTCGAGAGTCCAAGTGAAGGAGGTTGAGAAGAAGAAAATGATTGAGAGGACAAAGGATAAGGAAAAAACTCAAGAGCGTAAGGTAATCTTCTTACTTGTTAGATTCTGTAATTGTGGTGATGTTAGGATTTGGAACTATATAGTATACTTTAATTGTGTATGGTAGATTCTGTTTGTAGACTTCAAGTCTGTTTAGTAGACTTTCAAACAAATTTTGGTAGAATGTTTAGGTAGACTTCAGATATGTGTAGTAGACTTTTGTTTGGTAGACTATGTAGTTAGCCTTATGATCTGTTAAGTAGACTTTGGATATGTGTAGTAGACTTTAATTATTTCTGTAGAATTTTAATATCAATGTATTCTTTATTTGTTAGATTCCTTATTTGTTTTTGTCTAAAACTGTTTTGTTATGGTTTTGTAGGACGATGAGGATGGAGTTGATATGAGTATGAGTCTGAAAGAACTTAAGAAGGTGAATGAGAAAGAGAAAGAAAGGTTGTTGGAGAAGAAGTGGATTAAAAAATATGGAGCAAAGAACCAAGAGGAGGAAAAGGGCACCATCATGACGATGCTTCAGACATTGACCTCAGCATTTGAGGTGATGAGAGCTGATCAAACTATGATGTCTGAGCGGCTGCTTAAGATAGAAGAAGGTAGATCTGAGTAGTCACGGATCAATGAACATCTTCTTAGGCTTGTTGAAAATACACTAGAGGCACCGAAGAGGCTTGAGGTCGTGTCCTTGGAGTCACCCAAACAGAAGAATCTTGTTGATAGTGGCAGTGAGACTCATGATGTTGGCACTGGTGCTCGTGAGAGTCCTGATGTTGGGGCTGGTGCTCGTGAGACTCCTATTGTTGGGGCTAGTGGTCGTGATACTCATGATGTTGGTGGTGATGTTAGTGACTCTACTGCGGTTCGTGGTAGTGGTACAGATGGAGTGGCTACGGATGATGTTGTGGATGTTGATGGTGAGACAGATGGCATGGTTTTCCATGCAGAGGAGATGGTACGTAAGAAAGTTTTTCCATGAAACGTACCGATGAACGTTTTGTACATGTGTATACAATGTGTGTGTAATCTTGAAAATTGCTTGTAGTGTGAAAGACATCATGATCGTGTGTAGTGCACTTAACAAAATAATGTTTAGTAGACTATGAACTGATTTGTTTGATAAACTTAACTAAATTCTGGTAGACATTATTAGTAGACGTATGAAAAGTTTTTAATAGACTTCCAATAATAGTTAGGTAGACGTTTATTTCTTGAAATTGACACTTGGTAGACTTTCAATTATTATTTGGTAGACTTACAAGTCAATTGTTTTCCAGAAGTGGATTGTTGAGACACAAGAAACGTCAGACCTTACCTGCCCATCATCCACAGTTGTCAAAAATCCATTGTATACCGAAAACAGCAAAAAGAAATCCCTTGAGAACACACACGATGAAGGAACAGTGGTTGACCTAACCCTTTCGAAGTACACCCAAACGGACATCATGAACCCAAAAGGAATTCGAGTTGATGGCTATGGAAGCTTGGTTGTACGGCCTTAATAACTACAAGAAGGAGCTGGGTGAGCGCTGGTACACCATCATAAAATGATTTGATCCATACCTCCAAAGTAAGAAATCAAAAACAAAAGAGAAATTAGTAAGGAATTTGAGTTTTGGCTATGGAAGCTTGGTTGTACGGCCTCAATATTTACAAGAAAGAGGTGGGTGATCGCTGGTACACCATCATAATTGATGGGCAAAATTGTCTTTTTACTTCTAGGTTAAATCATCAAAGTCTACCAGACTGTTCTAATATGTCTTATATTGTTAAGTCTACTACACATAAACTGAAAGTCTACTACACATAGGAATTTCTTCCTCAAAGCCATACTTTTAAGTCCATCACAAAGGGTTGATTGTTTTACGTAAGTCTATCATGAAGGTCTTGACAGAGTACCACACATGAACTAAAAGTCTACTACACATAGGAATTTCTTCCTCAAATCCATACTGTTAGGTCTACTACGAACGGTTTGTTCCCCATACGTAAGTCTACTATAAAAAACTTCAAAGTCTACTACACATAAACTGAAAGTCTACTAAACTTAGGAATTTCTTCCTCAAAGTCATACTTTTAAGTCCATTACGAAGGGTTGGGTGATTTACGTAAGTCTATCACGAAGGTCATGACAGTCTACCACACATGAATTGAAAGTCTACTACACATATTCCTCAAATCCATACTGTTAGGTCTAGTACGAAGGGTTTGTTCCCCATACGTAAGTCTACTATAAAGAACTTCAAAGTATACTACATATAAACTGAAAGTCTACTACACGTACGAATTTCCTCCTCAAAGCCATACATTTAAGTCCATCACAAAGGGTTGGGTGATTTACGTAAGTCTATCATGAAGGTCTTGACAGTCTATCACACATGAACTCAAAGTCTACTACACATAGGAATTTCTTCCTCAAATCCATTCTGTTAGGTCTACTACGAAGGGTTTGTTCCCCGTACCTAAGTCTACTAAAAGAACTTCAAAGTCTACCACACTTACACTTATAGTCTACTACACATAGGAATTTCTTCCTCAAATCCATACATTTAGGTCTACTATGAAAGGTTTGTTCCTAATACGTAAGTCTACCATGAAGAACTTCAAAATCTACTACACTTGCACTTATAGTCTACTACACATAGAAATTTCTTCCTCAATTCCACACTGTTAGGTCTACTACGAAGGGTTTGTTCCTCATACCTAAGTCTACTATAAAAAACTTTAAAGTCTACCACACTTGCACTTATAGTCTACTACATATAGGAATTTTTTCCTCAAATCCATACTTTTAAGTTCATCACGAAGGGTTGGGTGATTTACAAAAGTCTATCATGAAGGTCTGGAATGTCTACCACACCTGCACTTATAGTCTACTACACATAAGATTTTATTCCTCAAATCGATACTTTTAAGTCTGCTATGAAGGGATTATTTCATATACTAAAGTCTACTATGAAGGTTTTCAAAGTCTACTACACTTCAGTTCAAGGTCTACTACACTACTAGATATCGTCCGGAACTTCGTACCTCAAAGTCTACTACGAATGGTCTGTGTCCACTATCATAGTCTACCGTATCGGGTAAAGTTTACCACACATGAGCGCATTTAGTGTAGTAGACTTCATAACGCTTGTATGCTTATGTGGCACTTTTCATTAATGGCATTTTCGTAAATTACTTTTTTTAAACAAAATAAGGGTAAAATTGTATTTTAAAAAACTTGAAAACCATTCTAGTAACTATCCAAAATTACAAACCATTTGAGTAAAACCCATATTTTCACACACCATATTAGTAAATCACCCTTATAATTATGAATACTTATATACTATAATTTATAATTATAATTATGAATACTTATATACTATAATTTATAATTATAATTATGAATACTTATATACTAGAATTTATAATTATGAATACTGGAGATACCGGGCACAAACCCAATAAGAGAGAATGAGAGAAGCTCAACAGAAATTAACGAGATCTGAATTCTTCTCCTCACAAAAAAAGTTACGAGCTGGAGAGACGCTACAAGCTAAAAATAATAAAAAGCAATAAGTGAATCACGAAATTATTGGAATTTATTAATGACGAGATCACCGGAATTGATTCGGTTAATTAATGACTGAGAAGATCACCGGGGTCAATCAAGGTAGCTAATGAGAAGAGGCGAAAAACGGAGAGAACTAGTATAAGAAGGGAAGGTGCGATGAAGAGAAAAGGGGGGAGAGGATATTTTTCTCAGCAACAACCATTTAATATTAGATTCCTTACTTTTTTCTCTATGTAACATTTGTACCAAAACCATTGTTTTGCCTTACATCCATTCTCTGTATTTATAGCCTTGATTTTCTTATGAGTGTCTAGCCCATGTTCTTCTCCACAAAATATACAAAATCTTTGATTGCTGATTTTTGGATCAACAAATAATTATATACTAAAATTTATAATTATAATTATTCAAAACTCATATATAAATAATAATTTTCAGATGTTATATTGTATTTTGGCATTCCGATATCCATTTGTTTTGGATTCATATTCAACTTTTTCGAATACAGAGATCTAAGTACCATTCAAATATTTAGTAAGTTCTATTTTGGTTTAGTTCGGTTCTTCAAGTTTAGATATGTTGTCCAGCTTACCGAAGGGAATAAGACTAACTTAATCGAAAATAATCATCGACAAAAAAGGTATAACCCTTGTACTTAAGCAATAGGAGAGAACCCTCGTAAATGTAAGGGATTTTAACTAAAATTTTAAGAGAAAAAGATTCAAATGTAAGAAATGGTAAATTTGAATGACTTCTCATTTAGCAAGCTTCAGAGATGAGAGAAGATAAGCTACTCTAATTGATTTTGATCGAATTTTTTGTGATCATGTTGAAGAATCTTAGAAGTAGCATGGCTAAGATATTGATGTCACTAACTGATTTTGATCGAATTTTGTTGTGATCATGTTGAAGAATTTGAGAAGTAGCATGGCTAAGATATTGATGTCAAAGTGATTTGATGCAAGATTGTTGGTGAGATGTATAGAAGGCCTTGTAACTCTGATTTTCCAATACAAAGATTTTCATATCTTTTTATTAACTCTGAATGATAATCAGATTGAAGGATTACAAAGATCCAAGAATTACATTAAACTGCAATAAGAACAAATGATGCATTTAATCCTACATAGCAATGAGGATGAAAGAATAGGGATCCCAAGGTAAAATCAAATGAAAATGAATCAAACCTTTCATACGACCTAAGGAATTCTTCGAAGAAATTCACGATACTTCTTTATCTTTTGAGTTGTTATGCCGGATCGGTCACTCAAGACCTTTAGTCTCTATCCGGACCCAATGAAAAATAGAGGATTACTTTCGCACAACATTCTCGAAGACGGGCTTTAGACCTATAGACGATACCTTGAAAATATAGCATGGTGTTCTCTAAAATTGATGATTATTGTTCTTAAGATTGCCAATGTCGTAAGATTTCCCAGCTAAGCTTACTACTTAAAAGTTGTGCAAATGAGAAAAATCAGTGACTTCGAGGCATTCAAATCAATCAAGATATGGAGACCGATTTATCCAATATACAAGGGGAAAGGCTACCCCAACTAAAGCTCCATCATACTCTAGAGAAGTAATTCTACCATCAGAGAAGAAAACAAAAAGGCATAATACTTGATCACATGAGGCATAATACTTGATCACATGAATTGATTAAGTAAAGTCTAAGCCATAAAAACAACCATAATAGACAAATCCATAGCCAAAATCTGCAACTAAACCAGACAACCTAGACACACTAAAACTAAGAAGGAGATGACAAGATTTAACCGTAAGGATGAACAAAACCAGAGCAGCTCATGACTCATCTGACAAAGCTTCATACATAGATCCATGGTGAAAAGCTATGGGAAGCCTAACATAAAAGAAGCTACAAGGGACACCGGAGATACCACAACCACATCCACTGATAGAACCGAGTACTCCGAGAAGACCAGAACCAAACAAAGCCACAGATCTAATACCCGGCGAGCATTCGACAAATTAACCTAAACCAAATAATATTTCTCTTTCATTCCACACCCAACGACGAAGAACAAAAAGCCAGATATACAAAGATGGATGGGAGCAGACGACGTCAACAATGGAGCTGCGATAGCCTCCATCGCTGCTCCCGAGGCAAAAAAACCACGGCGGCTAGGTCAAAAAGAATATCGCTCATCAAAAAAAATACAAATAGTCTAGATTTTCACATGTTAGTTCATTTGTTACTACCCTTTGAGAATTTAGATATAGATTACAATTTAAAATTTTGTTTTCAAACTTTATATTAAATAGTTTGATGTTACTTAGATATAGATTACAATTGATATATATTTATATAAATGTTTTCTTAATTTTTTAATAAATTTAAATTGAAAAAAAAAACAGACAGCTTAGGCCAACTAATTACCGCCAAAACCACCAAATTACCTTAACCGTCTAATTTACCCAATTTTACTATAATCAGAACGGTCTAGATCCATCTAGAACAGCTACCTAGACCAATTTTTAAAACACTGTTATTTCATCATGGCAAAGAAGAATTTGTGTTATATTATTAGAGAATATAGAATTTATTTTACAATGGTTAAGAAGTACCCATCACCAAATGTTTAAAATTTGGACCATCTTTGTTTCAGTTCATCATGCTTCGTTTTTGCTTGCTTTTCCTCTGGCTACTAAGATGTTTCAGTTCGCCAGGTTGTTTGGGACAAGTAATTCGTCGCTTACTACGTCCTTATTCGTTTTTTGGTGCGTCCTCTGAAAAACTTTGGTGCACGTGTGAACGAGGTGGCGAACCACTCCGTGAATATATATACTTCGGAACAAAACAATTAGAATTAGGCTCGGTCAACATGGAATATAATAATATTAGCTAATCATTTAGGATATCTGCTAACTTCCTAACTATATTTAGGCCCAAGCCCAACAGTAAGTCCACGAAGGAACTGAAGTTAAATATAATAAATAAATGGGTATTAAACAAATAATTATCTTTCATCTCCAACCTCCAAAATTCCAACTCCAACTCCAACCCAGAGCTGTACTTGAAAAAATTCTCAAATAGGAGAATCAAATTCCGTTTGTTTCTTTGGAGAAGAAGATGAAGCAACCAGCAACACCGAACACGGCGGAGGAAAACAGAGCCGAACAGAAGCAGAAATCGAAGAAATTCCCAACTCCGACGGAACTAATCTCACACTACGAGAAACGAGGACTGGAACCTGCAGAAGCTTCGATTAAGGTCATTGAAGACCTACAAAACGCGCTCGTCCGAGTCGTTTCGTCCTCCAGAAATGCCTCTAGTAAGGATAAGCTTTTAACCGACGCCAGGAAAATCGACGCCATTAATGGAAGACTTGCCGTCGTCGACGCGAAGCTGGAGACGAAGCCTGGATACGTAGAGACTTTCGTGTTAGGGTTAGCTTCTGGTGCGGCACTTAACGGAGTTAACGCCGTCTGGCCCAACGTTACCAGAAGCATTGGTCAAATTTGGTCCGCCGTTAAGAGCGGGACGGATCCATCTTCTGCTTCATGAAATGTTAGAAACCATTATCCTCCGATAATTTGACTTCTTATGAGTACTTTCTTTTTTCCGATGTTGGAATAGAGACATTGAGTATCAGTGATTTCAATTTTTGTACTGTTAGAGCTAAAGACCGCACTAAAAAAAACATCCCAATTAATTTTGCTTATGAACAAATCAATATAAAATGGACTTGCTTTTACTATATAAACTACATTTACACTTTACAGCCAAAATCATGTAACTGGAGTTACCAAAAAATTTAAAACCTGGCCTATTCAACTATTGGATAGCCAAAAAAATTTCTCATGGCTTAGTTTCAGAGTTCGTACGGGCGAGAACCTATGCCAGAGAAATGTATAAAGAGAACAGAGAAATAGCAAACTGGTTCACGATTGTTGCAAATAATTCAGTTTTGTCATTTTTGTGTACTGTTGTTCTTGGTCGACTCTGCAAATAAGAAGAGTGAAGTGAATGGTTTCAGCATTGAGACAGTACCATAATAAAATTGCACATCAGCTTCTGAAGTAAAACATCATTAGTGAAGAGTATAAATATGTGTAGAAAACTTACCCTTGATCGCCTTAGGCGGTCTTGTGTGACTGTCTGTAGTTAAACTAGGGGACAATGGTCGCTTTGGAGGTTTGGGCTTATGTGAAGGAATCAGCGATGAATTAAGAATGGCAGAAACAGCTTCACGCTGTTGTTTTCGTTTCGATATCATATCTTCAACACCTCCTTGATTAGACGCACGGCCTTTGTTTTTTTGTCTATCTTTCTGTCCAGTTTCACCAGTGGGATTTGCCCACTTGTTACTGTCAAGCTTTGATGAAGACTTCTTAGATTTTTTCAACGCATGTGGATCTTCATCCTTCGAACCATCTACATCTGTATTCGTCGGTGTCCCACTATTTTTCTCCCTTCTTTTCATTTTTTCTTTCTTTTCTTGGTTCCGTCTAGGATTAACTTCGGATGTTACATTCTCACTAGTTGCAGCTAGTTTTCCCCTTTGAGAAGAAGCTTCTTCTCTCGCTTTTTGTCTGCTGCGCTTGCTCTCTGGACTTTTTGATGAGAGACGCACAACATCTTTATCAGATTTCTTCACCTTTTTATCAGAAGATGTCTCTGCTCTCTGTTCTTTGCAGTGTGAATGCTGTATCTCGGACTCAGGATAATTCTTTGGAAGATTCTCAAAATGGCCCTGTTCCGTCGTTTTCTCGCCAAACATGTAGTTGTACGGTCTCTTAACTGGTATGATGACATCTCTTTCTTTTGCATCTTTCACCAGAGCAGCCCAGTTACGGTCTCTTTGCAAGGTTCGTGTGTTACCCAAAACCCAAAGGGAGAGTCTGGCTCTTGTGAGAGCAACATTCATACGTCTAACATCTGCAACAAAACCAATCCGACTTTGATTGATCCCATCAGGAACAGAATTCGTAGCTCTGACAGTTGACAACACTAATATGTCAACTTCTCTGCCCTGAAAGCCATCCACAGTACTCAGTTCCATATCTGCTGTTACTTGAGCCCCAAATGCACCAGTGAAACGCGAGCGCAAAACCGAAAGCTGACGTTTGTAAGGTGTAATTATGCCAATTCTTCCAGCGACAAATTCAGACGGATATCTGTTAGCAACGAGTTAGCCAGTGAGAGAGATAAAATTATATAACCATCTAAAACATGTGTGAACTGAGAGCTTAAGATGATTAAAGACCTCTTCTTGAAAAATTTAAGCAGTTGAACAGCAGCTTCAGCTTCTTGTTCATTGCACACAGAGCTAGAATCCCCACTTCGATTCTCTTGGCCATCAACGATATCATAGAACACATATGGACCAAGATGATGGCTCTCATGAAACGGGGCTGATTTGCTTGACATGTCGAAACCATTTAGTAACTTCTTGTCGTAAAAGTGCATAGACGGGAATCGACAAATCTCTGGATGCATCCGATACTGTTTATAGCAGACAAAGTGTAAGCCCAAGTTCCAGACACAAGACACACTTTTCAATATAAATCAAACTTTTCATCATTCAAACACAATCAAGAGTAAATAATGATAAAGGAAAACTTTAAGGCGTAAGAAATTTATATAGCGTACCTGCTGGGTAAGCATAAGGATAGGATACCCAGCCCTTTGTAGACGTTCAAACATGCTGCATTCATACAAAAATTTACTTGCAACATTCGAGAGAACGGTTGCTGGAAGCTGCTTTGGGTCTCCAACCTGTAATAGTAAGCAACTTTATTAGATAAATCAGCGGATTTTATAGAATATTCTGTGGCACAAGTGAACAATTCTCACCATTATACATTTTGTTCCTCTAGACTTTAACAGCTGTAGTGGAATCAATGTAGCAGGCTCCAGAGCCTGTAAAGCAACAAAAACAAAGTACTGATGAGTTGTGGCAGGTATACCTACGTTAAAATAAGCATGTAGGATATTTACCTGAGCTGCTTCATCAATCACTACGGCATCAAACAAATTATCTTCAGATGGACTGCCAAATTTATGGGCTGATGAAGATTCAGCACACACACTGTATAGGTCTCCTCCACAACCACTTAGTGTTGTAACAACTATTTGAGCTTCTTTAAGAATGGACTTCCGCAACTTATGTTTCAATGCTCTAATTTCAGCGTTAGCTTTTCTCTCTTGAGCCTGAACAGCACCTAGATCTTTGTAAATTTTTCTCTTTTGCTCATATAACCTCCGCAATCTTATTCCTAGCTCTGCATCAGACATTGGCTTGTCATCATCTTCTTTATTGTGGTGTTCAGTCCCCAGCTTATCTTTGGCGTCTAAGCTTTCCTGATTTAAGTTTGCACGCTTAGCTTCAAAATGTGTGATCTGATCAACGACCTTTTCTAGATTAGAGCGCAATAATGCAGAAGAATCTGTACTCTTAGATTCCTTTATCCGCATTCTCTCCTCTGCCAAACGCTGATCAACAAGGGTATCCAGAAAGAAAGGCATTGAATTTGGATGAACAGTTTTTGCATTTCCAACCCTCACAAGATACGGTTTGAACATCTTCCCATCCCTGCCATATATGCCTAAACTGGCTATTCTTGAAACTAATTCATCAACTGCAGCATTTGACTGAGCACAGATCAGCACCCTTCCCCTACCAATCTTCTCTGTGACCTTTTTATTTGTTTCCCCATCATCATTTAGCTGTTTAGCAAGAGCGGCATCTTGCCATGCCCTTGCAATAGCGACACTCGGATTCATTCTCAGTCTAGAAGTTGAACTATGATCTTGGTCAAAATTGCCCTTGTCATTGGCTTTATGTAAAACGGATGCAAGCAAACCACTAATGATGGCAACAATAGTGCGAGTCTTGCCAGTACCTACATAAACAAAAAAAAAATTGCATTCATTGAAGTTCAAGATTACAGACATTGATCATTATTTAATGCTACCCTCTCTATCAAAACATATAACACATATATTAGTTATTGTAGACAATGAGAGAAAATAACTAACCTGGAGGACCCTGAATTAGTGAAATGTCAAAATCTTTCATCAAATTGGATGAGCCAATAGCAACACTAATAGCCTGGAGCTGACTCTCATTGAAAGATGATATGAGTATTTGCTGTAGCGGACGTGGTAGTGTACGCAGATCTGATCTTTTAACTTCAGAATCATAATTAGAATTACTCATAGGACTTAAAATCGAAGGGAGTACAGGGATATCCTTTATGCATGACAGAGCTTGAAATTCTCGAATTTGAGATGCAATGTTGAGAATGCGACTTGCATGCCACTGGCTACGTTCCAAGAGATTCCTTCTAGCTTGATTCAGACGTGAAGACGCATTCAGAAGATACAAGCGTACATTCAAAATGCTAGAGCGTTTTCTGTCATCCCATTCCCGTCCTTCCACCTAAGAAACAGCAAGGTAATTAATCTTCATCCTGATCATTCTATCTTATTGTATATATCCAATAACTTTGTTCAAGTATTAGAAAATGATGGCTTCAACTTTAACTTATATAAAATCTAAGTAAATCAAATTCCAGTGAAGCACCAGACCAGTCCTCAGAATACACCGGTTGCATTCATAATTCTACTTTATCATGCACACGCAAGCAATACAAAATACTACATACCTTTCCCATCATACTAATACCAACAGTACTGTTTTCTGGATGTTCTTTTGTGAACAGAATAAAGTCATTCTCAGAGAAACTCTTCGAGTTGGAGCCATCATTTTCGTCTTGCATAAAACGAACAAAATGAAAATCATCAACCCTTTCAATCGATAAAACTGACAGAACACCATAATATATCTCGTCTAGTGACGATATCTCCTGGAAGGAACTTTGCAACTGTGCCTTAAACTCCTCCAGAACCAACGGCTGAAAAATCTGTATATATTGCTCAGGTGAATCAAAGCGCACAGGAACTTCCCTAAACTTTCCAACATTCTGATTTTCATCTTTCTTCGCTGATGCCAATCCTACTATCGCATAGTAGTCGATTTGCAAAATCTTTCTAAACCAATCTTCAAGCTTTGGTGGTCTGAACCTTTTGAATCCGGCTTCTTGCCTCCGCCAACAATCGGATTTCTTATTGACAGGTGCACAAAGTTGAATGACTTGTCTTTTGGGAGCTACGGGCCCTGGTTTTGTCAGGGGTAATGACTGCGGTTTCAGTGATTTAAGTGCCAAGTCCAGTGGATCAACCTCCGTCTCATTTACAACCTTTCTCAATTCCACACCTTTTGCGTTGGGAACGATAGATTTCTGGGCTTCTTTTGTAGTTCCACGAGGGACGAGTTCATCGGTAGCCTTCTTCTGATTAGCTCTGTTTTCAGATGAAACAGGATCTTCCACAGTATGTCTTTTTTCTGCTTCCCTACTCATTCCAGCATCCTTGCTTGGTACAGCGTTTGTGGTGGGAAGATCCCTAACAATATTGCTGGAGATAAGTGTAACATCTCCCTCTGAGAGAACTGACGCTGAAAGCTTTGAAGCATCAATACTAGAACTACTCTTCTTCAGAGTGACCTGTGAGCTGCTTTTGTTAGGTGGAAAAGTTTTATTGATATTACTTTGATGAGACTTATGCTGACTAGGTAAATTCTCAAATGATTCCTTTTCGGTCGCATCCACTGTTAGGTCCACCATATTATCTAGTACCTTGCCAACTGCATCAACAGGTTCAAGAATGTGGCACTCATTTGCCTTGACAACAAGGTGTGAGATTTGTTCTGCTAATTGCTCGAGGTCAACATCATCTGAATTGAAAAAAGAACGGGAAATATGAATTATTGTATCACCTGAGAAAAATAATTCTAAAATACCAATCAGAAACTGTGGGCAAGCAGGAAACCACTTACCAGATGATAGAAGACGTCTGACTTCCTGGACTGCCAAGGAACAAGCGTCACTCTTTGATCCTTGTAAGATGTCTAGCAAAGCCTCTACTGCTCGTCTCCAGTACGCAACAACAACTTTTAGTTGTGACCTTCCCCAATCAACGAAATCACGAAGCCATTTATGATCAGATACGTCTTTCAAAGTTCCTCTAGTATCAAAGGACTCTTCACGGCTTACACTAAGTTTTCCCAGAACGACAGGAAGAATCTCAAGCAAGCGTACACATGTCATCTGCTAAATTAAATAGAATGGAATTAGCAAAGAAAACCAGACTCAACTCGTACAAAGCACATACGGCTCAAAGCTGACAACTAAGAAGGACAGTAGAATAAAAAACAAGCAATCAAAATATCACCAAGCATCACCACAAGAACTTTCAAACAATACCTGGCAAAGACTTTGATGGATGAAAGCCTTTCCCTCAACTAAGCACTTTCTTATCGCACCCCACGCAGCTTCCGCCAGCAAGTACTGAAACTTCAGCAATTCCGAGCTAGCACCCAAGGGATATGTGCCCTCACTCACAAGCAAAGAACTAAAGTCAGGTTGCCTCAAAAAACCCCCTGCCGAACTCTTCACTCCGTCAGTATTGGCCACATACTCTTCCTTTAACAACTTAAATAATAAAAAGAAAAAATGGTGCAGGATCTGAAATCTCTGTAGGACAGAGCACAAATGGACCTGCCAAAACAGGAAAAACAGATATAAGAACAGTTTCAAGGCAGACATAAATCTCGCAGGAGAAAAATGTAGACATTCATGATTAGGAACTGAACCTCACAAATAGTTTGTGAAATGCTCAGCCTAGACTTTCAGTAGATATAGTGCAAAGGGTGGACGAATTGTAGCCTCAGCAAAGACTAAAGCTTAAGGATAACAAGACGTACAGAGCAGAAAAAAATGCAAATTGTTGCTAAACATGCATTCATGAGGCAAACTTTAGAGTGGAAAGTGAGTGTATCTATGATATGCATATCCTCGTATAAGTTGAGGGAAAATTAGCTGCTGCCTACCTGCTGCAAAACATGTCTAACTCCGGAATAAACAGAATGGAGGTGTGAACTTTGAGAGCAGAGAAACTTCAGCCCACAAGACAGACCTCTGGTATTTGAAATATGTTCCAGCATAGACTTTCCAAACTGCCTTATATTCTGTTAAGAAAATAACACTAGACTTTGCTCAACTTTACACACAGTTGAACCAAATAGAGAATTATAAATATCAAGTAATCATCTCTTGAGATGGTCCAACAATCATTTCAGGTCGTTACATACATCATCTGGGTCTGAAAGAGAAAGAATAAAGCTTTCTCCCATTCCTGGTACCCAGGTCCACTGTTTTCGACATTCTTCACTCATTTGGAGCAGATAACAAGTGGTCAATCTACAAAATCAAAATATCAAAACCCAAAAGCCTCACTAGTAAAAAGCATTATAGAGACTAAACAGCTTTCCTATCACAACAGTTAAATGGAAAAATACCTCTTCAATGTTCGTATTAACATAACACACATCTTTGATACTTTCACAGAGTTTTTGGACTCCTTCCCTGGTCCCCCATCATCAGATCCTGTTGCTACCTTCCATCCAAGCGTGCCTTTGATTTCAACAGCAAAAGTTGAAAGCCAAGTTTCTATATCGACTGTCGTTTCATCAATCTTTTCAGATTCCACCAAACAAAAACGTGAACGACACCAAAATACTGCTTGGGATAGCGATACCGGAAGATTTAGAAGATTGGTATTTGTAAGAATAGTAATCCACAGCATCGGAATGCACATCCAGTCTTTGCATTCCTCAAGAGTAATTTTGCTCTGTTGGGTAAAATCACTCCATGGTCGATCACGTACATCTTCGGCAGTATGGAAAAAGGGAACAGTACTGTCATCATCATCATTTTGCACCTCAGTGCCCATATATTTACCAGTATTAGTACGTAGCAGCGAAACTAGTAAGGCCGCTGCATCAGATACCAAGATAGCTTGGACAAGATCAATAGCAGGTTGTCGCAATGAAATATGAAGTGAAGAATCTTTAAATGATGACACAAGAGATGGACCCCTGTCAAATCAATCGACTATCATGAGATGTCTATGAGAAAATGTATTGTACTTATCTAACATACAAAAATGAAAGGGAAGATACATCGAACACAGCACTGAAAAAGACATGCTGCAGGCATAATTTTGCGATCTTTATGTCTTCTCCACATAGGATTATCACGATAACAAGCATCTAGAGATAGAAACATGCAAATTGCAGGGGAAAAAGACAGCTAATATATATCAAGAATTGTTTGCTTATTATCCTTCATGTCATATGAAAACTGAAAAGTAGTGGGTCCCAAGTGTATTTGAAAGAAATTCAAAACCAAGGATGAAACATTAACAGACACAACAAACAGCTGCAAAAGAAAAGATAGGCCAGTTATACTAACCACATGTGTGCACACTCAAAAGGAGGGCAAGGTGGGTGCATCTTGTAACCTCTGAGTACAATAAGAAGAGCAATCTGAAAATAAAATCCAAAGTTTGGTGAAGAGAAATAAATAAAAGAGCTTCATTCCAAGATAAAAATTGTCATAGAAGTGTGTTAGTGAATACAAATTGTCATAGAAGAGCTTCACTACCTTGTGACCAATTCTTCTTGCTAAAACACTGAAGTTACTGCTGACTGGGACTTGATGAAGAAGAAAGTAGAGAAAGTGTCTACGTTGCCTTTCATGCTCACCATCTCGCAAAGCCTCAAGAGACTGGACAAACATGATATGCATAATATGGCACGGTAAGTAAATTAAATCATCTCAATCTCATTAGAGAAATCATATATAAGCAAGCTTGCCTGTAACAATGGCTGGAAAAGATCAAAAATTGCTTTGTGGATCTTCTCAGCTTTTGTATGGAAACACTGACCCAACAATGTGTTCCGCATCACGCTTGGGGACAAGGTAGACCTAAGCCAGAGCTTACAACCTTTGAGACATCATATGTAAATGTGTCAACTATTATAATATAGAGCTTCAAGATAAACTATACTTTACAAAACGAAGCTGGTTACCATACCAAGTGTATTAAACAGCTCTTTTAGGCAATTAACAGCCAGAGAGAATTCAGGTGAATCACCGCTTACATGATTCAATACTGTATCAACAAAAATGGGATACGGTTCTAGTATCCCCTCTTCAAAAGCAGGGCCTTCCAAGAACTCGAGCCTTAAAGAAGCATAAAGATTTAGGAATCAGCAAATGAAAAAAGGTATTGAAAAACAGTAAAAGGAGTAAAATATAAGGGTTGATTTAGTCACTAACTCTTACAATGATGTCATCCCAAGCCATATAGATGAGCGGTCTAGATAAATTCTCGGCCTTGGTTCCTGAGATGCAGAAGGTAGTCCCTCCATCTCCAAAATACCAATGAATTTCTTGAGCAACGGCTGGAGGCGCTCCAACTGGGTTGCTGACCTGCCATGCAGATAATATCACACACATGATAGCTAGCACAAGGTCTTAAACGAAAGAGATATCGATTTCTTTCCCTGGTGTACTAGACTTGAATTCCTTTGCAGTCTTAGGCTTTTGAGCTTTTTTCATTCAAAGCGGGATGCTTGCTAGACTGATAAGCCAGAGAGGGAAAGGANTAAGCGGGATTTCACAAGCACTAACGACAGTCATGAGAAGAGAATCAGCTATGGATTACCTCAGTTTTCCCATGGCCCTAGCCAAGCGATAGCCAATTATACGCACCCTTCTATTGAGAAAAAGGAGTGCATACACACCCTAGAAATATGAAATATGTATATATACCATGTCAGAAAGATTTAGTTTAGTAGGTAACACGATAAGCGCTCTTCTGCAGATGAATATACCGGAAATTCTTGCTTCTCGGCAAATGCAAGCTCGTGAATGTTGTCAATTGACTCTATAAATTTCTCAAACTCAGCGCATAAGGACAGATCATCAAAGAAGAACGGAAACATCAAAACCTGACACCAAAACAAAGGCGAACAAGTTATTTTGCCAAACCCAGGATGTAAACCATAGATATGACATAAGGATTTAAAGTGAACAGAAAAACGCAAATTAAATCATCACAGTCAGCTGATAACGCAAATGATTCATAAATGAATATAACAATCGAGTAATCATTCAAGTAGAAGAAAACGCGAATTTTACCAAAAGTCAGAGCAGATATACTACATATAGTACCTCATACATAACACTAACAACTTCTGCATGATGATGATCTGGATCATATGTTCCTTTTTCTATTCTCGAGTTGACCTCTTGCAAGTGCCGAGTCACTCTTTCCTCATCAAGTTTTCGCAGCACAGCAAGTAGAGGACCAACAGAAGAACACTCGTACTCTTTTTCATACATCTCTTGAGTCTGATGGTGCTGACAAATGCATTGGGCACAAAGCCGCATTTCTTCGGATATTCTCTTCCATAAAACCTTGAGTGGCGAATCATCTCTATCATCTTTGAAGAAATTGTAGAATGTTTCTAGAAGAGGTCCCATTACATCCCCATTCCCACACCAAATATGAGTATCTTTTGGCAAAGATATCAATAAACTGAATGCATCTGTAAACCTAGAGAAGATAGAAAAGAAAACAAACGTCAGCGCGGACCAAAATGTAAGCAATGTCATAGCCGAATTTTGTCTGATTATCTAATATTAGTCAATGTAACAATGAACTATCTATAAGAGCAAGGGAGAGATATAGAAGGAACCATTGTTCTTTGCGCTGGTTAAGAAGCCGTACTGTAGAAGGATCAGAATCTTCATTCTCCTCTTCGTCTTCCTCAATTCTTCTCCACCGACTCAAGAGCTCTACACTTGATGATACTGTACTCGACATTTACTACTTTCAATTTAAACAACGATGAAAACAAAAGTCCAACAAAAGGCCTAAGCAAAAGTTCCGGCGACGGAAGTTAGGGTTTCCGAAGAACAGATTAAGGAAAATAGGAGAACCAATTTCAAATGCCTTAATTTGAATTTCTGGCCTCCTCGACTTCGATTTGCAGAGGAGAACCAATTTGAAAGCCCTTACTATTTCGTGTGGGGAAAAAAGCGAGCGTAAGAAAAATAACAAGACGACATCGTTATATAGCTGGAGAGGAAGAGAAAAAAAAAAACAAAACAAAATGGGCCCATTGGGCTTTCGTTTGAAGGGCCATTTACGTTGATATATTGAAAATAAGCCCCTACACGATATTACATCTGTTTGAAAACTCTCCTCTGTCTCTTTCTCGCGTTCTGCGATTCATCTTTCAATTTCAGGTGATTGATTTGATTAGGGTTTTGAGTAATTCATGCTTCAGCTTCGAGTATTTTACTTCTGGATTTCCATCGTTTTTCTTTGAATGGGAACCATGGAGAGTTTGCTTCGGGGTTATGGATTCTTAGTTGATTATTAGGGTATACACTATAGATCTGCTAAAGTTTTCTGCGAATTACACGGTTTATGTAATGGCTCCTGATTCGTTTCCATAAGCTTGACTCGTGTTCAAGGCTTAGGTTTAGTATTTTTGATCGATTCATTGGGAAGGAAAGTAAGCTTAGCAGATTGATCATAAATTTGTATTAATCTGAGCATGCTTATTAATGTTGGAGCTTTATAAAACAAATATTGGTTTTTTTTAATGGGTAATTTTGCCTTGCCAATGTTTGAAGAAGTCGCCAATTCTTGAGCTTTCAAACTTTTATGTCTGAAGATTACATTTTTGGCTTCCAGTTTGTGTAAATCTATTTATGTTTTGTGCTTTTTGTTCTTGCTGAACAATCTGTCATAATTTTGCCTGTCAGTGAACTTTACTAATGAGAAAGTTTCAGAGTTGAATGTCTGGAAATCTCATTCTTGGATTTCGATATGTGATTCTAAATTTATGTTTTTGTGGTACTATGATCTTACTATCAGCCAAGAGATGTCAGCATACGAGAATGTGATTGGTGGGAAGCTAAAGCTAAAAGGGAAGGCTTTGGATGTGAAAGCAGGTGGAGTAAAGAAAAAGAAGAAGCATAAGAAACAGGAAGAAGAAGCTGTTAAACTTACTGAACATGAACTCATAGAAGGTAAGATATGACCCTTCTCTTCTCATGGCTTAAATGTTCCTTAGCTTTTTTGGACAAAGGAAACTTAATATGTTGTTGATTGGCTAAATCGGGGTTGAGTATAGGAGAAGGCACAGAAGCATTGGGTAAATTGATTGAAGGAGAAGAAGTTGAAGAAGCAGGTGGGAGTGAAAAGGCAAGCGAAGATATGAAGTTTCAGCACGATGATGATCACTTAACACCTGCAGAAAGACGTTACATAGAGCAGAAACAAAGATTGGATGTTCAGAAGCTAGCTAAGGAAGCGAACAAGTCTCATCGCAACAGGATTGAGGATTTCAATCAGTATCTGGCGAACATGAGTGAGCACTACGACATCCCTAAAGTTGGACCTGGTTAATATAGTTCTTCTTTGGCTTTCCATTTACTCTACTTATCAATTTGGCATTGTTAAACAACAACTTCTGGATGTCTGTCGCCTTTACTTCTGTAACTTTTCAATTATTTGATATCAACTTTAAAATGCCACAATTATTACGAAGTAACCATACACTTTGCTTACCAAAACAAAAACACACCAGAAAAGTTGATGATTTAAGATCAAACCTAATTGGCCAAGTTGTACAACTGAATGATGTCAAATTGTTACGCATCAACACGGACTTGTAGAAAAGGCAGAGTCTGTCGTAGCTGTCACATTCATTCAGAAGTGAACAATTATTACTCTATGGACTAAGAGAAAGTAGTCAAAAACAATTATCTAGATAGAGAAGGAAGGCGTCTTACGGTGCGAACGCGTTTTGAGCAAGATAGTCTTCTCTCAATAACTTAGCTGTTTCCAAAGTGATTTTATCATCTTCAGCTAGCTCATATTCTTCTATAACTTGAACCGTAAAAGAAGCCAAATACTATCGATCACAATCTTCGGAACAATCCTGGAATAGATTGGGAGCTCACTATCAGGGAAGAGCTTAGTAATCACAAATTTAGGTACGATATAATACGACAGGTAATCACGTACCTGGACAATATTATTAAGATCATCTTCTCTCCGCAACACCTCTCTGCCCTTTGTCCTGATGCTGAAGAAATATGGATCAAATCTCTTATAAAAGATTCCATTGTTTGACCATAATGGTATATCCATCTACAGTTCAGGTAAATGGCAAACAAAAACTACCCAAAGATGTAACCAACCTTCATAAAGATTCTGTTTGTCGTAATCCGAAAGATGCAAACATTATTTGAAGATTCTAAGTGCTTTCAACTAAATAATGCAGCCGTTTTGCAGATTTTGAGTGATTTGAACTTAACATTCGGTGTTGTTTTATGATAGAATGATACATCCCAGAAAAAAAGAATTCCTTCAGAGATGCTAAGAGATATGTTTGAGACTCCAGATGGGTGGGTCACTCACTCCTGATGGTTTAGGTCTTAAGTATTTCACGGAAACTGTTGGAGCAGATGAATGGCCGTGTGAGATATGTCCCAGCAGACAGAACATTGTTTTTTTCAGGTGGATCTTCAAGTAAAGTCAAGCTTAGATGTTGAGATCAGAGGAACAAAGGAGCAATCCTACTTTTGTAATTTCAATGTTGCAGAGCTGCAGTCCTCTTGCTGATATAAGTCCCACATCGGTTACTGAGAATATTAGGTCCTTCTAACACGATCAGTATAGAAGAAACGTCGGATCCAACTTACAACTCATACCTTTCTCGGCCTTTTGGCTAAGATCAAGTGTAGTATCTGTTCTTATCAGTTTAATATCTGATATGTGGGCCATCGGTCCACATGATATTAACTCTATTTTTTAAGGGAGAAAATCCATCAAGATAGCTTGCTATCTAGATTTTCGCGAGTCGCCCATGCGTTGCACTACTGCACGGGCCTGGCTCATCCCATCAAATGCAGTGTAAAGAAATTTGAAGGTTACAAATTTATTACACAAAAGATCTCAGTGAGTCAAATATCAGGACAAAGATGATCACTTAACATCCCTAAAGTCACACCTGGTTAATAATATTTCTTCTTTGGCTGTCTTCTGGCATTGTTAAACAACAACTTCTGGATATCTGTTGTCTTCATTTCTGTAACTTTTCAATTATGTGATCTCCACTTTATAATGCCGAAATTATTCTACTTAGTAACGTTACACTTTACCCAAACAAAAACACACCAGAAAAGTTGATGTTCAATATCAAACCTGTTCGGCTAAGTTGCAGAACTGAATGATGTTACTCATCATCAACACGGACTTGTAGCTGTCACATTGATTCAGAAGTAAACAATTATAACTCTTTGTCTCTATGGAGTGAAAGAAAGTAGTCAAAAACTATTATTATCTGGATAGAGAAGAAAGGAAGGAGCCAAATCTTATGGTGTCAACGCCTTCTGAGCAAGATAGTCTTCTCTCATAACTTATCTAGCTGTGTCCGAATTGATTATATCATCATCAATGTGACTGTTAATCTTTGGCATCCAAAAAAGGACACATAGTTTTGGCCTTGTGGGTCTAATTAGGTTTTTTTCAACAAGTTCAGTTCTGTTGAGAATTATATTCTTGTATGACTTGAACCATGAAAGAAGCTAAAGACTAATAATCAGAATCTTTAGAACAATCCTCGAATAGACTGGGAGCTAACTATCAGGAAAGTGCTCAGTAATCACAAATTTAGTTGCGAAATATTACGACAGGTAAACACATACCAGAACAACTTCATTAAAATCATCTTCCCTCTGCAACAATTTTATGCCCTTTGTCCTGATGTTGATGAACATGAATCAAACTTCTCATATAAACTTAATATTCGGTGTTTTTTTTAATGACAGAATGATACATCCCAGAAATGCTAAGTGATATGTTTGAGACTCGAGATGGGTGGGTCACGCCTGATAGTTTAGGTCTTAAGCTTTCACGGAAACTACTGGAGCAGATGAATGGTCGTGTGAGTTATGTCCGAGAAGACGAAAGTTGTTTCTTTCAGGTGGTCTTCAAGTCAAGAGAAGCTTAGATGCAGGGATCAGAGGAACAGAGGCTCATTCAAGCATAAAGTACATAAATTTTGAGTTACAAGGCATATGAAGTTGATGATTTCGAAAAAAAAGGGAAATTATCGTGTATGCACAATACTATTTTTGTACAGTCAATTTTGAAGTATTTTTGCTGATGGAAGTCCCACATCGGCTACTGAACATTAGCACGTTCAAACACGACTATTATAAAATAAGTGTCGGATCCAACGTACAATTCATACCTTTCTCGGCCTTTTGGCTAAGATCAAGTGTAGTATCTGTTCTTATCAGTTTAATATCTGATATGTGGGCCATCGGCCCACACGATATTAACTCTATTTTTTAAGGGAGAAAGCCCACTAAGATAGCTTGCTATCTGGGTTTTCGCGAGTCGCCCATGCGTTGCACTACTGCACGGGCCTGGCTCATCCCATCAAATGTAGTAATGTAAAACTTATTATTTCGGATTCAAACAATTTTTGATCAAAATCTAACTGAACCCAATTTGAGCTTGAACGTACGATACGAAAGTAATTTCCGATATACCCAGAGTACTAGACCCGATCGAACATTACGTTTGAGAATGCGAAGTCCACATTTAAGGGACCCTTATCAATTATTAAAGTCAAGATCGAGACTGAACCAAATTCAAACCACCAAACCGAAACTCATCTGAAAGAAAAATGTCCCGGAAAAGAAACTGAGAGAACAAGAGATGGGGGAAATGGGAAAGGCCATAGGATTACTGATTAGTGGGACACTTGTGTATCACCATTGCGCTAATCGCAATTCAACTCTTCTATCTCTTATCGCCGACGTTCTCATCGTTCTCTTATCCTCCCTCGCCATTCTCGGCCTTCTATTTCGTCAACTCAATGTCTCGTAAGATTATCTAATTTCCCCAGTCCTATAAGATTTGAGATTATCCTGCAGTTATAGTTGTTTCGGGCATTGGACCTTTTCGACGTCTCTGATTTACCGATCCAACGCGACAAATTGTGAAATTCTTTGTTTGATCTGCTTAAATTTAAATGAAATGTGCTTTTCCTCTGCTTTGTTTCACATGATCGTTGCTGTGATGCTAGTTTCTGCGTCTTCACAAGACGTAAAGGTTTCTTATTTTAATTGATTTGCTTTTGGTTTCAATGTGAAGAACTAGGGTGTGAATGTGATGGTCAAGCTTTACTTTTGTGAATGTATCAGTTTTTGATCTTCATAACAATAAGCTTCAGGGAAACTGTAGCATAAGTCATCATCCCTAAAAGTCTAACTGATTTGATGATACACTGTTTGGAAAACTCTTGCATTCTTATGGTCACATGATTGACAAAGTTACAAATTTCATGTGAAGGATACCTGTGGATCCATTAGAGTGGCAAATATCACAGGACACAGCCTGTAACATTGTCGCGCGCTTAGCTAATACTGTTGGAGCAGCTGAATCGGTTCTGAGGGTCGCAGCAACAGGACATGACAAGAGGTTATTTGTTAAGGAAAGCATTCCTTGTTTCTCTCTTGGTTACATTAGAGGAGTGAGTTCTCTTAGTTCCTGAATGTCAAATTGTATAAATTGCTCGAGCATTTACTGACTGAGACAAAGATATTTAAGACCCAATCACCATACTGATGCAATGCAGTTTTCTGGTCTTAAGTAATGGCAGAATTTTCAACTGAATTTCTGTTATCTTTGGCTGTTTGTGTCTTTCAGGTTGTAATCTCTCTTTACTTCTTGGCAGCTCTAGGACGAATCGTATCGGGTGTGACCCTCGCTTATGCAGGTACAAACCGTAATTCTCCGCTCTTAACCATAATGTTAATACTGAATGCAGCATTTTTAAAGATGAAGACAAGAAAGCTAAGCATGACACAGAAGATGCTTTGGATATTTACTTTGGACACTATTCTCCTCATAGACTACTCTGCAGTTAATGTTTCTGATTCTGTTATATCTTCTGTCTGAAACAGGTCTGTGCTTGTTCTGTATCTCCATGCTCTTTCCGAGTTCTCGATCTATTGGAAACTCTGAATAGAACCGAAGAAATGAAAATATTTTGGAACGAGAAACATCTTCATAGTTCTCATACACAATAATCTATCGAAATTTGTTCTACTCTTTTTGTTCTTTTTCCACCTTTACATGTTCAATGCTTTTCATAGTTGTAATAATTCTCGCAGTCCATAAATGTAGAAATAGGGGTGGGACCCGCACCGACCCGCCCAGCCAGAACCCGCCCCGCATAGACCGCGGGCTCCGAGCACGAAGACCTAACCCGCCCCGGATCGACCGCGGGCTCCAAGCACTAAGACCGAACCCGTCTCGCCAGAACCCGCGGGCTAACGGGCTAGCCCGCGGGCTGAGCAAAAACCTGCAACATTCTT